>CATIWR010165997.1:0-37684 GCA_949677035.1 Omphalea diandra | reverse complement strand
TATATATATTCTGAATGTTTGAACCATGTATTGATAATTTATAGAAAATGTTATCTCCCTTTTAATTATTAAAAAAAAAAAGAAGTCGAAAATTTGAATGAAAAAGACATGTATAAAGGCCATCATCGCCATTAATTTGTCTTCTAGAGTTCATAAATGTTTCGGGTCTTCCCAACTAATTGACAGAATAATTTATAGTGGATTGGATGCAAATCCATTAACCCCTCATTTAAATTGAGGCTTTAGAATTTATGCATTTATTAAACTTTATGAAATTAAGATTTAATGAATTTTTTACCGCATAAAATTTCAAATTATAACTATCTGTTTTATATGTAAAAATGCATACAATTTAAGTTTATAGTGAAATTAAACAAAATTAAAATTCCTTATTTATTAGAATAAAAGACTTGATAAAAACCCATCAACATTTTCACACCCAAATGATAAAATTTTATCTAAATTTATAAATTTTGCAAAATTTCCTATCAAAAGCCTCAAACCAGACATTGTCTAAATTTATAATTATACGCATCTCTCTTTAACAATTTGCAATCTTACAACTAAAGAGCCAATGCACAACTACACAAACTTGCTCAAGTCACAGTATCAAAAGAGTAGAGTAATTAGAATTAGATCGCTCCAGCTTGGCTCAATTTGCAACCTGCGAGAAACTCGTATTTTTAACATTCCCATGATTCGTTTTGCTTTTTATACATCACTTGTAATAATTACCAAGAGTAGTAGCTAGGATTTTCATATACTATTAAGGCAATAAAATGAGAGTATAGTATTAGGTAATATAATCAGGCTTTAATTACCCAACTTAATAACTTTCCTTTTAAAAGCCTTGAAATACTAAAAACAGATATCTTAGAGCATGATAGATTCTCTTCCCTTATTAGGTTTAACTAGGGCAAAAAAACTTCACTTATTAATTATAGGATGTGGGAAGTTGAGAAAGCTCCAAGGTTTTTCATATGCATACGCACAACTTGGTGAAATGAGCACGCTATGACTAGTAACCAACCCCAATAATTTTCAAGTCTAATCATCCATTGCCGAATTGTCTAAGTCATCATAATCTACTGAAAAGGACATCTTTGCTCAGAAAAGAAGTGAGAGTTTGTTCTTGCTAGGAACATAAAAAAGATAGAATTAGTTGCACAAAATCTTAGCCAAAGGCACAAGTGAGATGCACAGGCTAGAACACTGAAGAAGGGCCAAAGATGATCATCAAATTTAATCATCTAATTTATTTCTTTGTGGTACATGAAAAGAAAATCATCTAACTCATTTGAAAAAAAATGATGAAAGTATGTACAAATAAAATGGGGGCGGGAGAGGATCACAACATTAAATTGTGGGTACACTTGTACGATTGTGTAACCGACTTTTGAGGGGGTAACCATAACCTACTCGGAATTTTTACATGTCGAAATACTTCGGATCTGATGGATAATCGTATTCTACATGTAGCTGCAATGTGAAAAATGATATTTTGTCAGACCAGATGACAGTGAAATGTAGCGCCTAGTAATTCGTCAACACGAACTACTCTTAATTAATGAAATGTCTTGAAACAGCATTGAGAGTTATGATTCGGTCATTATAATATTCTATTGATTGAAGCACAGCAATTGATGCCCCAACACCAGCAGAACCATATCTCGAAAGGTACAATGGCTTACGTTAAGGATAACATCAAATTATATTACCTAGATACTTATATCATATCAAAGAACCAGCTATTGATTCTTTTTCTCTCTTACTTTTTCTGGTTCATCATATGAGCATAATAATGCCCCCAAAAATAAGTATATGGCAGATGCTTATGCTGCTAAGCCAGACAATAAGCATAACTTGGAACAATAATATGCAGATTGAAGCAAGCATTTTCTGAAAGCATAGTTTCTAATAGTTAAACAAAATCTACCTTGCCTTCATCAGCATCTGAATGGCGTTGTGGGAACACCACCTTCATATTGCTATACAAGTAGAAGCGGCGATCCCCTTCCATACGCATCTTGTTTCCTACTGGTGCTGATAAAGGATCAGATTTGCACCTCTGGACTGACCTTGGATGTTTCTTCGGAAAAGGACACAAAAATCGGAGATGAAGAGCATAGCGCAGAACACCAGCTCCAGCAGCATTTTCTTTGACCTTCGAAGGGCTATGTACAGATTTGCTTACACATACACTACATGAATTTGGAGGGCTGTTTGCATCCACTCCAGTATTTATACAATCCCCACCATGGTCGGGAGATCTTATTGTATGTTCAGCATCAAGTCCATTTAAATTGAAATTCTCCCTCCCATGAGTTAAAGAATAACTACTGTCTGGAATTGAAGGTTGCTTGACATCATTTTTTATGCCAGACACTTTATTCCTCGAATTCAATCCAGACGAGGATAAGGTGGTCTTTTGGCGCATAAATGTCTATTGAAAGCCGCAAAAAGAGAAAATCGAAAAAGAAAAAGAAAAGTCACTTTGAAAATCGCAATGCATTTTGGTTAAAAAATCAAACAGAAAAACAAACTTTAATATACAGCAAATGTAAAATAGATATTCAGACTAAAGGAGTTAATTATAAACTCTGTTTTATGCATTTATTGTCAAATGAAGGCTCACGCATTTTGTAGAGCCATAAATGACAATGAAACCCTTCAATGTTACATATGACTACACATCCTAAATTCCAACACAGCCCTAGGGTTGTTTTTAGGTCCCAACGATGGATGCAAAACATTATCCAGGTGCACTATATAAATCATATTTGTTCAAGTTACATCATTCAATACAGATTAAGCATGACCACTGATAAGGAAGGATTCACATTTATATGGCCACCTAAGGAAAATGAATAGCAATGAGAGGGCAGGCAACATTTTTCCAGTTAGCTTGGAACAAGATATTCCAATTGAGATTATGTTAAGACTAACTCAAGTTAGAGCTCAAATAGTGGCAGAGCCACAAAATCTTCTGTGGGGGGTTGGGCCAAGCAACATTTAAACATTGAGCCCAAGCTCGAACAAGTTTCAACTACTTATATTCAAGCTTGTATTCGAACATGTTTATGAATTTTGAATGAGCTCAATAAACAAGCTCATAAAATTTTAAAAATTTTTATGGATTGAAAAGTATATAATTGTAACATTTTCACTTCTTTAAAAAAAAAAAAACATAAACCCTATCACCTTAAAAGAATACCATGAAAACTTACAATAATATACCATAATTAAATTTTGAAAATAAACTTAATATACTCAATTAACTTTTAATAAAATATTTTAAAAAAATTTCACTTAATGGAAAATTCATCATTTTTCTCTATTTTCATTAAATTATTTAAAAATAATAATCAACTCATATCAATCTAATAAATCAAATTCTTGCAATTAAATTTATGAATCCAAAAATGTAAAATTATAAATTCTTTCACTTTCTAGAAAAATAAACATAAATCCTATCACCCCAAAGAAGTAGTATATGAGTTTAAGACAATGTACCATTTAAATATTAAAATATAAACATAATCTACTTAATTAAATTGTAATAAATATAAAAAAAATTAAAATATCATTGCATCAATTCACTATTTTCTTTATTTTTCTTCCATCTCTTCCCTCTTTTTCCTTTGACTTTGGAATGAACAAAAATAATAGAATTTGCTTATTAAAAAAATAATAGAGAGTTGCTAACTTGGAGACAATAATATATGAAGAGTTGGTGACAAAAATCAAAATTGAGGGATCAAGTCCATTAATTAACACTGACCATTTTTTATTACACAAAACTCCACATACATTAATATTTTCTACAAAAGTTTGGGGGAGAAGGGATATTGTAGAAAAATCTGGGAGAAGGGGGCCAAGATTATAAAATCCCATATACATTTAAAATTTCTTAGAAAATTTTAAGGAGGAAAAAAGTATTTTAGAAATTTTTTTTTTTTTTTTTTTTTTTTGGGGGGGGGGGGGGGGGGGCCGCGGCTCCACCCCTAAGCTCTTCAGACTAAGCTGAGCTTGCTCATTTAGGTCAGTGCATACAGTAAACAGCATGCAAATTTCACCCTCCAACCTTCACATGATGTTTCTTTAATTTCTCTCTCAAGTGTGTGATCACATGTCCCATAACAGAAATTTACTTAGCCACAGCTAAATCTTCAAAGGTTACAATAAATTTACAAATAAAATTTTCTTTAAACATTTCTAGTGTTTATCAGACAATGTCATCTCCCAATGTGATGACAACTTTGTTGTTAAGAATGCTGTTCAACTCATGCAACTGATACACTTCTTCATAAGAAAAACACCTAAAGATTTTTTTTTTTTTTTTCATGATGTCAATTAAAAGAATTGTGTTGAATATTTAAGAATTGGTCATGAACCATAACAATGCCAAACAAATCAGACAAGTCCTGATGTATCTACTGTACAGTTTGACTAACAAGTGAACCAGTATGAATAAGAGATTGAGTCATAAAAATGCAATGTCAAATATGCAAAAAGAAAATAATTCTTCCCCCCCATACAAAATGTTTTCTCCCCATGAAAGAAAATCATTGTTGACACTTAATCTATATGTCCAATGGGGAATGAACGTTGCTAAATTCCAAAACCAAGAGGACATAACATAAGCAGATGCACAGAAAAAAGGGCATAATATAATTTCACAAATATTACACCATCAGCTCTTGCAGCAGAAAACATATTTCTGATAAGCTACAAATCTTAAAGTTTTTCAAAACCGAGTCACACTCACATGTCAGGTATCTTTTGCATTCCAGCTTACCTTGGTACCAGCTGGCATGTCACTTAAATCATAGCTGCAAAAGAAAGTGTGAATGGGTGTTTTTTCTGGATTACTGAGAACCTGTCGAAACCAATGTAGTCTGTCAGTGTGAACCTTTAAGCTAAAGCACCATCGCATACAAAAATGTGTGTATAACAATGTATAGAACGAGTGCTGGTCAATTATGATTTATGACCATAAATCCACCATCAGGTGCACAAATGCACACATTTTGCTAAAATTAAATGCTGATAATGACATAAAGAATTGAGATTTTAGTAGCCTTGCATAATTTTAGCAGTCCATAACTTTCAATCGCACTAAAATTGAAATCCTACTCTCAGCTATTTATTTTCTCATTCTTTTTCTCCCTTGCACAATTTTCAGTATCTTACTTCACCCACAAGATCAATTCAAGTGATATATGGCCTTATCATTGTACATATATAAAACTTCCAATATCTCCCAACAGAGACAAACAGAGAAATTTTGGTTGGGAAAGCCTGTTTTGGGTTTACACAGCAACTCAACAGCACATTGACCTAGAAGAAAAATGAACAATTTACCAATTGTATTCGCCCTTTCACAGGAATGCGTAGCCTGTTTTTTTCTGCTTGTGAATCATCAAGGCTCAGGCTTCTCCTCATTTTTGGGCCACTACATTTATTTGATGGCAAATGCCCTGCAAGATCTATTGATGAATAGTATAGCAAGTAGTTATCTCCATCTACACTAGTTGCTGCAAATGGAAGTTTTTGTGATTGTGGTGAGAAATTTCCTCCAGTGACATTAAGCACAGCAAGGAACCCATCAATTCTCTGAATACAAGAAATGGCAAAAGATGAGTTAATAGAGAAACATACACAACTAAAATCCACAGTTCAATACCCCAAATCTCCTACTAATCCAACACGCGATAAGCAACTTCTATCATAAGATAAGACTGCTAACCTGACTGACTTTACCAGATAACAACCGACCAGATAGCAAGGATTCCTCAAACGAACCCACCAAGGACCTTCTAACAGGTAATCCAGAAAGAGTTCTACAAATTTTGACACATGGAGGAGTGAGGTTTGAATCCTCGCCCCATGACTGCACCAGACCACTAGTAACTTCGGGAGTAAAAACATCAAACCTTTTGTGGAAATTATCATTCTGCCGATATGATTCATGCAGCATACTAGAGTCGCCATGCTTCTGGGAAGATAAAATGCCAGGGAAACTTCCATCAAGCGACTGTACAATATCTTTCAAGGTCAAGTATTCATCATTTATCTCTTTTGTGACATTACTGCACAATCCTGTTGATTTCATTCTTTCAGGAACCTTTGGACCAAGAGGAGACAATGACAAGGGGGATGATACTGCCTTTTTCACAGGTATTGCAATAGCGCCGGTTTGAGACCTTGCCTTTGTTGTTTCTCCAGAATTATTAAGTTCAGGTGGTGTGTCAAATTGATTATGAGGCTTCAGCTCTTTGTTCTCAAGCACAGGACCATCCGTGAAGAAAATGGAATTTGTTCCAAGATTATCATCATGCGGACTCTTCCACTCTGGAAGACAAGATGTACACCAGTTTGGCAAATCGAAATAATTGGAACTGCCAATATGAGCTTTCTTATGCTCTTGCAATACAGAAAATTTATAGTTGTCTTTTCCATTCCAGAAGTTACTCTTGTATGTGCTGTCACCAATGTCTAGGGAATCACCATTAAATTGATCTGGGAGAAGCATTCCACTTAAAGGAGACAATAACCGCTTCCTGACTAGCAACCCAGTGGACTCACTTGCGTCGCCACTGCTATTTACAGTAGAAACAGATTGATTTTCATTAAAAAAATTAACATGAGAATTCAAACTCCTTGATTCAAAACCAACAATCCTGGACATAGGAGTCCGAATATTGGGTCCACTTTTATGAGTTAACAAACCATTTTTATGGTCCACAATGGTTTTCTGTTGGATATCTCCAAAAGAAGAGCATGGCATATCCATTTGCATTCTATTGCCAAGAGCTCCTCCCTGCATCCCACTCATATCGCAATTGGATACACCAACAATCTGAGGTGGCATAGGAACCAATGTGCTCATAGATACTGCCACTTCCTCAGCAATGCCGCTGGAGGATACTTGAGGCAAGCCCATCTAGAGCTGAGTATATTGTCCTTCAAAAATTTAAGATCCTCTACCTGTTACCTTAACCACTCTATTCTTCAATCAATCCAAACTACTAGAATTGGCCACCACGTTTGTCATGAACAGATTGATTTCAAACTCCCTGATTCTATCAGCATTAGAATATTAAACTTGGAATCTTTACTGGCAGAGGATATTAAAAAATTCCACCAACCAAACTACAGTTCTTCCATCAGATTGTTCAGACAAACTACATCAAACCAGATGTCCAAATAGAGCTGGTAGAAAAGGATGTATCACCCTGGAACAGTGTACATCAACATCAGCTCTAATAAGATTATAACAACACACAACATTAAGAAAGCATCAAATGTATTCCTTGTAAATACTCAGGCAAATGAAGCAAAACTGCAGAAACTAGCTTTAAGACTGAAATATGATCCACCAACCAATTAGGATTCTTAAAGTCATGCCAATTCTGAGATGGGAATTTGGCAGAAGAATGGACACAAACAAGAACCCAACCCAACCTACTATCCCTAAACAATCGACATGCACAAAGAACTAAGAAAAATTGAACCTTTGTTCATCTACCAAAAACTGACAAAAGAAAGCACAAATATGATTTCTCTTCTAAACAACATTATCTCCGAGATGAAACCAAAACCAGCACTTAGACTGAGCACCAGTAACAATATTGGTTGTTAAGTTGAATTTCAAACTACTTAAAGAAAAACAATTAAAAAGAAAAAGACATAAGACCCCAATTCATGATTTCATTAACCACCTCGATTTTCTGGGCAACTAAACATATGGTAAAGACTAAGAACTTCCAACTTCAATAAATCACGTCGACATTGCCAATGCAAAATTCCCATTGACAAAGAAAACAAACATAACCAACTAAACAGGAAAAACCCAATCAGGGTACACACCAGTGAAGAAGCCTGCTGTCATATAAAACCAAAGAAATAAAAATCCATGCTGCTAAACCAGGCCTGCTTAAAATCCATCGACCGATCAAACCCAGAAAAAAACCAAACTGCTTCAATGTCAACTAAACATTAAAAGATTTCAAATTTTGTAATAGAAAAACAAAAATCAGAGTCTCTATTATCCTCAAATCCTGTTCTTGTTCCTTCTCCTCGGCTTCTCTTCTCTTCTGTTTACAGTTCCTGGCGATTCCATATACCTCTCTCTCTCTCTATGCAGAAGGGTATTGAAATTGAATGATGACCGTTTATGACTCAGTAATTTTGCAGGCCTACCAAATGGAAAGCAGAGGCCAGAGGGGGATTGAGAGTCATCGCTTTTCTAAACCAGAATTTTCATTTTTAAGGGGGTATGTGTCGGCTTTTACTCAAAACCACAACTTGCATGTAAGAAAACTAGAGGCTCCTTGCGGCTCTCCTTGGCCTGTCTCGTCTTTGTCTATTGCTTCATTTATTTAATTTGATGCGTGCCAACCAACGTGGATGGATGATGATGGATAATGGGCATTTGGGTGTGCTTTCTATCTGTTTATTTTTGATCTCATGGATGATGGCATGGCCCCTATTCTCTCTTGTGTTTGTTTGGATGTAAATATGAGTAGGGATATCGATATTGGTATTGATATCTTCATTCATTGAATGAATCTATTTAGCCATCTTATTCTATCAAACATCAAATGGACTTACTTATGGGATTATTTTTAAAAAATAGATAATATATGGTTTCATTAATAATTTACATTAACTTAATTAAAATATGAACTTGATATAATGTATGATGATTCATTTTATTAAAAAAAGCATTGTGAAGGATATTATATTATAATATCATGTGATCCAAAATTAATCAATTAACTTATGTATATTCCATAGACTTCAAATGTTAGATTTGATCTCCCCTCATTTTTTATACTTCGAATAAAAAAATATGATAATATATTTTTTGAGTGGATTTATTTAATTTTGTAAAATTTATCCAATTGAATGTATTGAAATGATGAATTTTTTTTTTAAAAAAAAACGAGTCGTAGCTTAACTCTAATTGATTACTTAAATTATAGTATCTCAAAAATCCAGGGGTTCTCAAAAACTTTTTATTTTTTGGCCTTTTTTATAGTTATCATCTAAAATTTTACTGTGCCAATGGTTGAGTTTTTTTTTTATTTGTATTTATTTTATATTTTATTATTAAAAATTTTATCAGTTAAAATTATATAAAATTTTATTATACCAACATGGCAGCTGGACACCTCATGCATTAACAGTACACCCGATACCCTCTAAGCTCTCGTCAGGTCACTCACAAGCGACCCCACCGTTTGGGATTTGGTAGCTATCTTCATAGATTTTTCTCATTTCTTATTCCCGAAGCTGCCGTGTCCAAATTACAGTCCCTCAATTAAATTTTTTTCTCAATTTCCTTTTCGAGATTACTCTGTGTAATCTGTTTTGTCCATGGCTGCCATCATTCAATAATTTGGCCTTTTTTTTTTTTTTCTGTGTGTTGGCACAAAATCTGACCATTGTGACCATAACTTGTGTGTCAAAGATGTAAGATTCCAATTAATGTGGTTTAATATAAAAAGTGCATTTTAATTCCTAATCGAGAAATCTTATAGATAATAAAAAGACTTAAACTTTTAACAACATTTGATATAGTTGCATTAAATCTTAGTGAAATGACATTAATGTAATTAAATAATTTGATTGATTTGAGTTAACAATTAATAATACCATTTGTTTGATGATCAACTAATAACATTTTTATTTATCAAATTTAGTCGGTTCAGTTGATATAAAAAGCTTTATTCTCCTTAAGTAAAATCTCATATTCAAGTCTTGTAATTGAAAAAAAATTAATATTAATTTTTATTTATTATAAATTAAAAAATATGACTTATAAATTTGAAAAATAAAATTTGAAATTTATTGATTCGGATTAAAGCTAATGTGGCTTGATCTTCAAGCTATGTGTCTAATTGGATTTGAATAGAAAATAATTCGGATGTAAATTCCTAAACAAAAATACTCCACATGAAGATAATTAATTATTATACCTTGTTATATGACTTCAAAATTAGGCGCACTGATTATTAATTTCTTTCTTTTTTAATGAATTAAAATTTTTTAAAGAAAATGAGCAGCTAAAATTTAAAATCTCAATTTATTAAATCATAAAAATTATTAATTTAATGACAGATTTTAATCTTTTGATGTATATAAAATCTAGCGTTTTTAATGTTTGTCTTGTTCGGATGCGGCTAAAAGAATGGATACTCGTAAGAAATCTCAAATCAGACAGCTGGTCCTAAAGAATGTTTGGTCCGTGTCATTACCGTAATACAGTGCCAAGTAGGGGTGTGTACGATATGTAAAAAAATATTAAATCAAATTGAAAATTAAATAAAAAATTAAATTGTAAAAAATACTCAAAATGAATGAATTTCTTTCATCTTGTGCTGTTTTAGAGCTAAAAAGTGGCACCAAGTGGCAAAGTCAATATTCAAATTAAAAATTATATCATTTTAATCTACACCGTAGTATTTTGTCCTAAAATTTGAAAATATGAAACTTTTTTATAATTTCAAATAGTTAATATTTGGAATTTGAAAAATATTCGTGCTTGTAAAGAGATCAAACTTTAAACTTTAATTTGAATAAAGTTTTATGTTATTTTATATTTATATTTATATTTTAGAATTGATATAAATATTATATTATAAATTTATATTTTACACTTTTAAGTGTTTGATTTTTAAAAAATATATATTTCAATTATATGTTGTATTTAGATATTCAATGAAACATTAATTATTTGTTCTATTTTATCATTATTAATGTTCTTAGAGTAATTAATCAATTAGTCATTTGAGTCTTTAAAAAATGAGTAATTTAGTTATATTCACTTATTTTTTCTTACAATTATGACTGTAAAATATTTTATTAATTTGTGTGAAACTCTAAAAAGTGACAAATACTATGAAATAAAGAGAGTAAGAGCTTATGAAAATTAATTTTTCAATACAAATTAAGAGAAAGTTTGAACCCAAAACATCTCTGAAAGCATATTCAATGATATTATTTAAAATAAAGTGCATATTTTGGGTAATATATAGCATTTTAGATAATTTTTAAATATAAAGAGCAAACAAATTTATTTAAATTTAATGAGTTTTTTATATTTCACTCTTCATTTTATTTTATTCTATAACAGTATTTAATCTTAATTTTGTGAAAAAAAGAAAAACCTCTTTGAATATTATGAGGAGATACAAAGAAGTTTTTTAACAAAGAAAAACAATGGAAAACAAGATAATATATATATGAAAATTTTAATTATATTAATTACATTTTATATAAAAAGTGAATTTTGGCTCTCTACATATAGAGATTAAACTTATTATCTAATTTATAATTTACAGTTAGAGAGTCTGATGGAGTTTTAAAGCATTTTCAATAATGTTTTTTAAAATATAGAGTATATTTTTAATAATAAAAAACATCTTAGTAAATTTTTAAATATAAAAGTAAATAAATTTATTTAAATTCAATTGACTTTTTATTTTATTGTATATTTTATTTTATCTCATAAAAGCATTTAATATTAATTTGTGGAAAGAGAGAGAAAAATGTTTTTCAAAAAATAAAGTTAATGAAAAATAAGGTAGTAATTATTGATGTGTATAGAAATTTAAATTAAATTAATCACATTTTGTATATAAAGTGAATTTTGGTTCTTTACATGTAAATAGTTAAACTCGCTTTTTGATTTATAATTTAGAGTTAGAGTGTTGATTGAAGTTTTATTTTTTTTTCAACCGCTTTTTATAATAAAGAGTTTAAGTTGGATAAAAAGTGAGTTAGAGATATTTTTATTTTCTTCAACTACTTTTTATAATAAAAAAAATTCAATTCAATAAAAAGTAAATCCGATATGCTTTAAGTGATTAAATGGATGTTTAATATTGAGTTATCGGGTAAGTGGCTGCGGGGAGTAATAAAATAGTATTTGAAATTTTCAAAATCAAAAACTAAATTGAAAAGGTAAAACAAATGAATCCAAATTAAGTGATTTAAAATCATTTCGAGTTTAATTGAATCATAATTTTTATGAAAATTACCATTTAAACTTGTTAAATACTTCTCTATCTCAAAAAGATTATTATACCTATCATTTTTTATATTATTTAATATTTTATCAATTCATAATTTATAATATATTTTAATTTATATCTTTGATTATATTTAATGAAAAAAATAAATGTACTTTACTAGTTTAATAATTAATAAAGATAAATTAAAAAATTAATTATAATTAATAGAAGCAACATATATTTTAGAATATACAAAAAAACAATAGATAGCTTTTTTGAGACTAAGAAAATATTTACTGGTTCTTTATTATTAGAATAGACATAATAAACATATTTGAATCCATTCAAAGCATATCAAAAAAAAGTCCATCAATCTCCTATTTTATATATATATATATATACAAAAAAAAAACTGTTTCTATAACAGTAAAAGTCATAGTACGCACACTGTTTTCATTATGGCTTCAACTCAAAACATTATATTGGGCTATTTTAATTTTAATTGTATTTAATAAAATCATCCATACAATATTTTTATAAGAGATTTAGCCAAAAAAATTTATAAAATTTTAATACGATAATTTAATATCATATTTTTATTCTATATTAAAAAAATTACTTAGTTATTATATGATAATTTCACAAATATTCTATCAGAGATAACAATAAGATTTTATTATAAAAATTAAAAAAATGAAATATTTATTATGATAGTAATTAAAGTTTAGTGTTTGAATTGAAACAAATAATAAACATAATAGTCATAAATATATTGCAACTCATAATTCATATAATATAATATAGTAAATAATTTATCTTGATTTATTATTATATTTTTACATGCTATAATCAATTTTCTTATATTAATTAGATTTTAAATTCAAAAATTATTAAATTAAAACTTATTTATATTATAGTCATATTTCAATGTCAAAGAAAATATTCGATACAAAGTGCAAATACTTTTTAATTTTTTATATAACTATTTTCCTAAGTATGGCAATATGAGTTGTCTCGCATGCAATATCAACTTGACTTACTATAGAAGATGCATAAAAATGATATCAAACTAGACTAGTTAGGAGAAGGCCGAGTCAAAAGACTTGAGAGGTTGGCTGAACTAAACTATCTGAAATTAGAAGTCGAGCCAATAGCTTCAGCACCAAAGAACTCATCCGGGTCATTTAACTCGGCTTAGCTTAGCTCAACCCCCTTGGAAGGAATAAGCTAAGCAATAGCACTTGATTAGTAAATATTTGATTTAATCCCAAACTTCCTACAGGTTTATCACTTTGTGTTATCAACTAATCAATTATGATTAGTATAAATAAGACCTCAAACACAAGAAGAAAGGTTAGGCTTTATTTTATGTCTCAACACTTTGGTGGTGTATTCAATTAATATTTTTATAAATTTTTTTAAGTAAATGATTTTTATAGAATTTTACAGATTTTTTAATAATTTTTTTATGGAGTTTATAAATTTATAAATAACTTTCAAAAACTTTATTATTAACGTTTACAAAAGTTTTAGAAAAATATTGAGAGAATGTGAGAAGTCATTTTTTAGACATTTTATACTAAATAGTCATCAAAATCTATAAAAATTTATCACTTTTAAAAGTCAATGAATTTTTAAATACAAATTAATTTTTATGAACATTATAAAAGTTGTAATTTAATATCTCTAAATTTTATAGATTTTTTAAAGTTTTTAAAAGTTTTCATTGAATACCTCTAATCTTTGTAGACTTTTTTAAGGTTTTTAAAAGTTTTTATTACCTTTTGATTTTTAAGAAATCTTTAAAAGTCATTATTAAATATCTTCTAATTTTAAAGTTCATAAAAAGTCTTTAATTTTTCTAATCAAACAATCTCTAATATAGGTATTAAAATGTTTACATATGACTAGAGGTGAGCACGAATCTTGAATATATCAAATTAGACTGATTTATCGAATCGAAAAATAACTAAAATTAAAAAGAATAAAAAATAACGGAATCAATCCGAATCGTAATAGTAATTATAGATGGTATCGATTATTAATTTTTATTTGGTTCGAATAACCAAACCGAACTGGACTATATATATATAAACTATTTTTTTGTAATCTTAATTTTTAAATACATGTATATGTATTTCTTTTTAATTATATATATTTAATTTGCTTATGTATATATTGTAGAAAATTTATTTTTTTTATAAATTTTATTTTTAATATATACATATATAAACTCTTTTTTTTATAAATTTAATTTTTTTAAGAAAAAATATTCTAAATATCTAAATATTAGAATTGAAATCTATTAGTCTAAAAAAAAAAACCATAAAATATATAACATGTTGCATGAAGACTACTGGAAGCTGAAGCCTACGAGGAAAATGAAAATAAATAAATTAATATCAGACGCATTGTTTTTTCAATATTTTAAAATATATGGTTGGAATTTCATTAATTCGGTAAAATTATGGAAAAAAAAAAGTTAACATAACTGATGTTTATGAAAAATAAGAAATAAAATTACATAAAATATATACAAGTCAAACTATTATATTTAAAAAATAGATTAACATCCTCGAGTAGCTTGAGAATTTTTTGATGTTCAAATGTTATCAATAAAAAATAATTATAAAATATTTCATAACAACATAATGAGAGTTTTATTGAGATCACTGTATCAATATAATATACTTATTTTTTTCACATGTGATAGAATTAAAATATTTTATTAAACTTTTATTTTTTATTTTCATAAAATCATGTGCAGTTTTAATAATTTAAAATGATAAATAAAATATATTATTAATATTAAGTCTTCGTGTTGAAAGTCAATTTAAAATTTTTAATAATAATATCTACATAGAAGGGATTAGTATTTTATTTTATTTCAGAGCTGGAATTATTAGGAATAATAATAATTATCATCTATTATTTTATTTTTATAAAAATTTTTAGATATCAACTATTTTATTTATTAATTTTAGATGAAATTTTAAGATTTATACTAATATTTTAATGATTAAAATATATTATTAATTACTATTTCAAAATTTTATAATAAAATAATATTTGAGAATAAATTTATTTTAATTATATTAGTTAATTAATTTTTATGGTAATATGCAAAATGGTTCAATGCTTAAAATTTATTTTATTTTTTATATTTAAATATAATATTATACTAATTGAGTAAATATATATTGTCAATATTTTCTCCTGAATTTTTTAAAAATTTATAATCATTTTTTCCTATAACACTATAAAATGTCGATAATAGATACTGATATTTATATAAAAAAAATAATACATTTAAAGGTTAACTTTTAATGTGTGTAAATAAAATAATTGTAAGTTACTTATATTACATATTATAAATAATAATTTTAAATGAATATCTTATAATTTTTATTATTTTTCTATTTTGTTAATATGATTATAATATTTCTTTTTAAATAAATTTCATGTATTCAACAATTAACAATGCTTTTAAAAAATCATTAAAATCATGAAAAATACAAATAAAAAATTTTATTGAATAAATAAATTGAAAATTGAAGCGCTGCATATTACTAGTTTTATAATTATGTCAAGTTTTTATTTTATTCTGATCAATAAAGGCAAACGGCCAAGTGATCTCCTTTCATTTTCACCAGCACAGCAATACATTCATCACCACTAAATAATCTCTTTTATTTAACATATTTATCTAATAAATAAATTTTAAATATATAGTTTCTCATGTCAAATTGTGAACTAATCATTTATAATCTATTATATATGTGATTTTCTTTAAATTTGATGGCACTTCATATTTTTTTCACTAGTATATACTTAAAGTATATTATCTAAATATTTTTTATTAATTAATTCACTATGAACTCAGTTTAATTAAAAATTTCTCCATTTAATGACTTGATTTAGAATTGAAATTTATTGAATTTGAATGCAAGCCTTCCAACGATTCAAAAAAAAAAAACAGGAAAAAAAAAACACTGGCAGCCAACGGAACATAAGAAAAAATACAACAAATTATAATGTATAATTTTTTTGTTCCAAAAAAAAAAAATATTTTTATATCAATTCGCATAGAAATCAGAATTCTATCTCTATTGTCTTATCTTTCCATATTTCTCTCAAAATTCTTTATCTTTACTCTTCTTATAGGGCTACTATTTGCTATATTACCGAGTAGCCCAAAATTTCATTATTTATTTTACTACTTTATCAATTTTTATCTTAATAAATATAAATTTATATTTATTTTACAAAATTCTTTAATTTTTCTTATTTCCTTTATAATATTGGTAGAAGTTTTTAGTCTTATTTCATAGAAGTTTGTTTTTTGTTATATGAAGTTATTATTATCTTTTTATGAGATTGATTTATAATAGTATTAAAATGATCGATCAATTTTTTATAATAATTTAATTAGACTAATTTTGAGATAAAAATATTAAATTGTGGCTTAATATACCTAATGAGTCTAACGTACTTTCCATTATTATGTAAAATTCAATACTATGTCAATACAAATACGTTTCTACAAAAAAAGATCATAACTTGTTGTATCATATTCAATATACTTGATACTAATATAATTTATCGTGGATTATAAATTTTAATTTTTTATATGTATTGATAATCTTATATTTAATATTAAATGAATAATAATTATTTTTTCCATCTCGAAAAACAACAAAAACAACAAACAACTTCACTTGTCACGCCATGCCTAGCTAAATGTACCTTTTTTCGAACCTCAATTTCCTTATTAAATAAAATCACTTGTCACGATCTGCATTGGTGAGAACAAAATAAAAATGATGTTTGGAAGAGAAAAATAAAAAGAAAAATAAAAATAAGAATCCAAAACTAGCAAATAATTGCAAAAAAGAAAAAGACGAAAGTGTTGTAAATATAGAAAAATAAATAAAAAATAGAAGAAAAATAATTTATGTGTGTCTTGTTCCATTTATTGGTAACACCTATTTATAATGTCAATGATTATAAAGATAAAGATAAAAATATAGTTCTATTTAATAAGAACCTTTACCTATAGAGATAAGGATAGACATTTAATAACAGTAGAATATTATCATAACAATCCCATTGGATGTCTATTACAAAAATTATGTCTCGTTAAAATTTTCCTAAGAAAAAAACCTATAGAAAAAAATCTTAGTGAAGGAAAAAATATATATATTATTCTTGTAGAAATATAAAACTGTCTCATTAAAAATCTTGGTAGGAAAACCCAATAGGACAAAACTCATATGGAGTCCTTATATGCAACTTATGGATATTGTTACAGTTTATTTGTATGAATCAGTTGGTAATGAGATTTATATGAACGTCCTTAAAGGATTAAAAATGCCTAAAACATGCAATTCAAAACCTCACAAAATGTATTCAATTAAGTTATAAAGGTCCTTATATGGATTAAAACAATATTGACACATGTGGTATAATTGTTTTAGTGAATATCTTCAAAGTTTAATAAATTTTGATGAGATTTAGGAGAGAATAATTCATTTTTAATAACTAGATGTGCCTTTTTCAAGTAATAATACATTTGCTCTCCCGGAACCTTCAATTATTCTTTTACCACCAGATATTGTACCAACATAAGTTTTTCCCATTGTTATATGAGAAAATATTTTTTTTATTTTTTAATATAGTGTGCATGGTTGCACTATATGCAAGACACAAGTTTGCATCCATAATATCTTCATACAAATAAAATATATTTGTAAGAAATAAAATAATAATAAATCTACATAAATTCTATATTAAAATTGAACTAATAAATCATTGATAGAAACTAATATAAATTATTAAACCAATAAATTATTCAAATGTTAAACTAACTAAATATCAAAAGAAAACTCATATAATAATTAGACATTCACATTGCCATCACTAATTAAATGATCTATTTTTCCTTCATCATTCTTAAAAAAAATATGAAACATCTAAATGTGTAACGACAATAGAATTATCACCAAAGAAATCATTATTTTCTTCTATCGAATTTGCATCTATATTTTTGTCTTTTCTTTTCAAAGATTATTGATCTAACTCAGCAAAATACTTCAGTGTACAATAGATATGAGACCAATGTTCTTTCATGTCACATCGATAATATTGATTTTCTGAATGTTGCTTTGATCCATTATTCTCTTTCTCTTTATTTTTCTTCCATTTCTAGTGGATAGATGCATTATTATTTCTATGATCACCACGATTGCTATGATTTCGATCATAACCTCAACCACAATTATTTCTTTGTCCTCTTCCTCATTCATGCCTAACATTATTATATGTTGTTCCATTCACTTTAGGGAATAAAGTAGAACCAGTGGGACGAGTTTCATGATTTTTCAATAAAAACTTCTTATTTTTCTCCGCAACAAGAAAACATGAAATTAATGCATAATATTTCTTAAAATATTTTTCTCGATATTATTGTTATAGGAGCATATCGAGGCATGAAAAGTAGTATATGTCTTCTCTAACATATCATAGTCAGTAAATATTTTCTCCACATAATCTGAATTTAGAACTAATTCTAAAAATTGTAGAATTATATTCACTTATATTTTTAAAATTGTGCAATCGTAAATGCATCCATTCATAACGAACCTTTGGAAGGATTACAATTTATGATTGTAATATCTTTCTTTCAAATTGTTTCAAAGAACTAATGAATTATTAACTGTCAAATATTCAAGTTTGAACCCTTCATGAAGATGATAATGAAGGAAAATCATTGTTTTGACGCGATTTTGTAAAGATTCTTGATTCTCATCTTTGATTGTGTTTCCAAGACCCATAATATCCAGATGTATTTAAGCATTTAGTATTCATACCAAATAATTATTGCCCGTGATGTTAAGAGCCACAAATTCGACATTGTTTATACAAAAATAAATAATATGTTAAAAAATCATAATTAAATCAGTCTTTTAAAGATTTATAGACAATATATTAATTTCTTAAAAAACGCATGAAGATACTTTTTTTTCCCCATAATTTGGATACTTGGTTCTTCATGAACTTAAAATATCAAATTTTCAAAAATTTTATAATTTATTTAACTAATTCTTCAAGAATTATAGAAAATATGAATTTTTTAGGAACTGTATTAATTTATTTAATTTTATAGAAATACAAGTTCTTCAGGAGCCATATGTAATATCAAATAATATTTTCATATATCACAGTAATAAATCAAAATTTGAATTTAGAGTTGAACATTAAAATAAAATTGCAAGTCATAATAATAATAATAATAATTTCGTAATTTAATGGTATGCAGCTGGATAAAAATCCAACCCAAAAGCTTGGTCCATCATTAAGAAGATGGATGGATTTGTTATATCATGGGTCCAATGCATGACATAGGCAAATGATCCCCTAATAATCCCAACATAATTTCAATCCAATGGGATGATGGAACCTAACAACTGTACCATGAATTATTCACGACTAAGGTCGACTTCATTATGTATGTAATCTTGCTAATTTCTTTCGTTTTTATTGCTTTTGGCAACTTGTGAAGCCATCACAGATGTCGATATATATACATGTTAAGTAACTGACATTAAACAAATAAAAGTAGGAGAAAACGATCGAATATTAGGAGGAGACGTGAATATGACCTAATATTAGTCATGCATGAATTAAAAGAAATAAATAAAAATAAAAAAAATAATTTTTATATGTCTTATTCCATATATAGTAACACATATTTATAGTATTAATGATTATAGAGATAAATATAAAAGTAAAGTTCTATTTTATAAGAATTTGTACCTACAGAGACTAAGAGATAGTAGGTCTGAACTATTATTCCAATTTTATCAATAAAATCTGTCTCTAATATATTAAAAAAATGAAGTAGATAATTTAATATAAGGGATTAAATTAAATGGGATATGATGTTAAAAATCAAAGATGAGTTAATTAGTTACGATAAACTATAGGGTCTATAGTAATTAACCTTATATTCTGGGCAAAGAAATAACAGTAGGGCGCGTCTACTGTGTAGTAGTAATATCTCTACTCTTGTTGGGGCAACTCACTCTGCTGACTCGCTTTGTAGTAAATGGTTAGGCGAAGCATCTATTAGACGGAGAGAGAGAGAGGGGAGAGAAGAGAAAAGAAAAGACCCTTTATTCTCTTCACTTCAATTTTACCTGCTTTCATTTCCTCTCTGTTAGGGTTTCTCTCTGTCCACAACAATCCAACCCAATTGAAGAAGAAGATGATCGATTTTTCTCGCGTTCAAAAAGAGCTTCAAGAATGCAGCAGAGACATAGAGTCCTCTGGCATCAAAGTCGAACCTAAGTCCGAAAATCTCGCTCGCTTGACCGGCACCATTCCTGGACCAATCGGCACTCCTTATGAAGGCGGTACTTTCCATATTGATATCTCACTCCCCGGTATATTCACAATCTTCTCCCTCAACTTTTTTTTTTAAAAAACATTATTTGTTAATTCATTTTGTAGTCAAAGTTCAAATTCTTTATTGGTTATTTACAGTTTTCTTGATGCTAATTTTCTTGGGTTTTCAGTTTTATCTCAATTGAGTTTCATTTTTGGTGTTATTTGTGTTCTTTAATTACAAGAACAAAGAAAATTCGGAAATAAAGAAATGTTCCTGAAGTTCAAATCGTTCTCTTTACTTCTTGTGAGGATTTCATATGGGTTAAGGTTTAACGGTCTATCAGCTTCTGTTACTACTTTCTAATTACTCCTAAAGGTTGGGATTGGATACAATTTTGATATGGGTTTGGGGTTTCAAAAATGGTTTAGATTCTTTAATGCATGTGAATATAAGCTATATTGTTCGTGTTCTAGGAGGACTATAAAATTGGCCATATGCTGATCATTGTTTTTTATTTCCCAGAACTTATTTTTATCACTAACTATTTGTTTGATTGATTGATATTTTTTTTTTTTGAGAATATTGATTGATTGATTTTGCTGTAACTAGAATGTAGATGGTTAAAAAATATATATATCCTCAATTAACTTGCATTTTCCATTTCGATTCTTTTTGTAGATGGATATCCTTTCGAGCCTCCCAAAATGCAGTTCACAACTAAAGTCTGGTAGAGAGAAGTTCTTGTAATATGCTATTATTCACATTGTTTACTTGCATGATTGGTAGCATATTATACTATATAGAATCATTATCCACATGTTACTTGCTTATATGTGATATGAGATGAGTGCATCATTGGATTGGTGACAATGTTGTTTGAAATATATTATTATGGCTTTTGGTTTGGATTATAGTAATATGCAATTATTCAAATTGTTTATTCATTTTCCGTTTGGTATTTGTCAATATTTTGCACTCTATATCATCCAAATTATCATAGAGAGGCCAGATATTAGTGCTTTTAATTTTATCACCTTAAAACTAATGGCAAAATTGGTTTATGCATATCATGGATCCAATTTATAAGCAGTTAGCTGTTACTTCTGGGTTCGTAGAACTTAGTTCTTTTGAATCATCATATAAATCAATGGATCATAAAAGCTTATGTAAACAAAGGTGAGGATTTCAACTACCCATGACTTGACAATTCATTTATTGTGCACTCATGCATGCATTTGTTTTCAAGATTTGGAATAGGATCCTTTATCATTGCCTGAAACCGTGTAACAGATGCTTTCTTCTGTTGCCTGTATGCATTTCATTTTTAGACCTAATGCTATTTCATTATTCACCTGAGGATGATTTTGAAATCACTGGTAGAAAAGAATTTTAATGGACCAATCTAATGATATGCTACACATTTTATAGGTTTTCATGTTGTTACTAATCGAAACACAAGTCTTGAGCTTAATTTGGTCTGTCTACTAATTTGCATGTACCCATCCTTTTGCACATCATAACAATGTATCATTTGCCCCCTCCATCACCTTTCCTTTCCCATGCTACATATCCCATCAGCATTCTGATCTTTCCATTTTGCACTGAAAGTTAATTCGTAATTCTTATGGTATCTCTGCTATCTGCAATACATCTTGCATACAACGTTTGAGTGCAGAAGCTACTTGAGGGTTCTATTATAATATGAAGTTTATATTTGCAGTATTCGGTCTGAAATTTAATTATTGGATTGGGGTGTTATTCTTGACTTTATGTGCTTCCATAAGCTTTTAAATTGACCAAATTGGTTTGCATGTCAGTGGCTTGAATTGTGTTTGTTAATGCTTAGATGATTAACACTGCAATTATTTTGTCTCCTGTGACCTGCCTGCTGAAGGCACCCTAATATTAGCAGCCAAAGTGGCGCGATTTGCCTAGACATCTTGAAAGACCAATGGAGCCCAGCACTCACTCTGAAGACAGCACTACTTTCTGTCCAAGCATTACTTTCTGCTCCTCAACCTGATGACCCTCAAGATGCTGTAGTAGCACAACAGGTGCCGTTTTCTGCAATTCTTAGCTTCAGTGTCTGTATTTACGTTATATGTACCTTTTGGCTTAATGAATTTTGTGATGACTCTGGAAGTTCATGGGCCATTGTGATTTTTATTTTCATCTCCTCTCTTCATTCACAACAGCTTTTTTTATTTCATGCAATTGAGTATTTGGACTTAAAAATTTTCCTTGGTTTCTTTATTTTTCTTGGCAACTTAAATTTCTGGCTTAAGTTCTTATAATTTACTCCAAGCTCTCAACTTAACTTGAGATTTCAAGTTTGGTTGCAGGTTTGAATATTTAATGATTGGATTATATTATGCCATTGTTGTTTGGAAGACATGGGCTTAAAATTTATCAGATTAGGTTTTTTTCCCCACCCCCCCCCCCCCCAAAGATCTCTGAGCTTGAATAAATATCTACTTTGCATGTCCTGCAAGGGAGATAGAGGGGGTGGGCAGGATTCTATTGTGGTTTTGAAAATCATGAACTGCCTGCATTGATTTTGCAAGGAAGTTCAAAACCTTTTCTGCATTCTCAAATTTAATTGTATCATGTTTAAGATATCCTGACTCTGTTCCCTCTTGCAAATGCTATATATAAACATGTAAAATTGTGGGTTTTGCTCTTAATTTGCTTTGATAGTGGGTGTGTGAAGTTTAGTTGATTCTTTTCTCATCTTTTAGTTTGTATGGAAATTGCAGTATCTTAAAGACTATCGGACTTTTGTTGGCACTGCCCGCTACTGGACAGAAACTTTTGCCAAGCCATCATCCCTTGGGGTTGAGGAAAAGGTTTGACAGTATCAGTTTTGTTATTTGACTCCGTCATCCTGTTCTCTCTCTCCTACCCCTCCCTCCCCCCCCCCCCCTCCTTTCTCTCAGTGTATCTCTATTTTTTTTCCTTTTCCTGATCCTCCTATTCTAAAATCTAAATGTCTTCTGGTGTGGACAATCTTTGCATTATGTCTTTTAAATACGATCCACGGTTCCGATGATTTTATATTAGAGTGGTGCACTCAATAGCTTTAGTGTTGGATTGGTATATGTAGGTGCAGAAACTTGTTGAGATGGGCTTCCCTGAAGCTATGGTCAGGAGCACACTGGAGGCTGTCGGTGGTGATGAAAATTTGGCTCTTGAAAGGCTTTGTTCTGGCTAAGAAAGGAATTAGATGACAATGATGATATCATTTCAAGATAGAAAAGGTTCATATAAATATAGGATTTCTTTATCGAGTCTTTAACACCACCCCTCTTTCACATTTTTTTTCCACTATTGGGCTGACCCAGGATCACATTAATGGGTGATATCTTACACCATATTGTTGGGTGCTGCTAAAGCTAAATGATATTGTTAGTAGCTGTTAAACTAATTAGTTGCATGTTCTAAAGTGGCACAATATGAGGTATCACCAATTAAAACGCTTGTCTGGACCTTTTTTTCCGAAGTGAGGTCATTGGAGTTTGATCACTTGCTTTCTGATCATTGATGTAATGTTGTGAACGATGGACATGATGCTTAGTAATTTGTGTATTAATGTCTAAAATGAGAATCATTTCATCACAAAAATATTCGCTAAACAGTAGTTAGATTTGGTTAATGTATTGGAAGTGCACATTATCTCAGTTATTTCCAAATGGAATAAACTAATCTATGGACAAGCAAGGCACGGCTGGAGAGACTACACCAGTTGAATGGCCTTGGACGTTCTCACGATAAGCATAACCATTTTTTTCAAGGGATTCAATGTCTTCACTACCTTCTTCTTCTTGTCTATCGGTAGATGGTTGCAAATTATATCCTTCATGAAGAGATCAGTACGTGGAGATGTCTTACTGCATGTTAAATCCACAACTTTATATTTGTCTTTGATTTCCCTCGGATGCCAACATAAGTAGCATTACTAATTTGCACAGCAGAGGTCTGAAAAAAAGTCATGCATAAAATCATTAATTAAGAGCTGATAATAAATTTTTAAGATCAAATTAATAACAAATTCAATGAGAATGCACTCTCCTATGTATATTTAGATGAATTTATCATATGGTTTAGTTATAAATAAAGATGTGCAGAATTACTTACCTTGTTTTTGCAGTGTTCCTGAGGACAATAATATTGATCGATAATTATAGGATTTGCTGAATTTTCCGATATTACGTGTTCAAAAATTATGTTTTTAGCACTTCCTTTCCCTCCCCGTTTACATAGAAAAAAATAAAATAAAATTACAATATACACACACGCGCGTATTAATATCATGATAATGGTATATAATAATTAGGCCTAAAATTAACTATAAACTAAAAATCATTAAAATTAGAATTAGAATTACCTGCCATGTCTTTATCCTGACTCCATTATGAGCTTCTATAAAAGTAACATTCTTGACAAAAACAAACTCAACACTTTCTTCCTTTCCATCTTTACCTAGACTTCTACGCTTTAAGAAACAAGAACAGAAAAATAAACATTACAACATAAAAACAAAGACTTAGAAAAAGCGAAATATTTCAATTTATAGCGTTTGAGTTATACTATTAAACATCCAATTCTTAGTTCATATCAATACCTTATTCCATGTCCTGGACCACATATAACATTGTTGATGTGCAGCGATGATGAGCCATCCCCAATAGACACACAATCATTACCTGCATTTTATACACAACTCTAATTGATAAAATGAAAAAGGCTATATTCATGCATGTATTAACAACAAAAATTAGATTAGCAACTAAATTAAATTACCTGTGCTGATGTTAGAATGATGAATATAAACATTTTGAGAACCTTGGATGTGAATTCCATCAGTGTTTGGACTGTCCCCAGGAGCTTGAATGTGAAGATTACTAGAATTAACCCAATTTGAATTCTCAAAGGCTATATGCATTTGTGGGCTGTCCTTAAAATTTAAGCCATTTATGTGTACATTTTTCGAGTTTGATATGGTAAATCCCTAAAAAAAAAAAAAAATTCGGTGAATAATAATAATAATAATAACTGAGTTAAATACCGTGGCTTTCTTCCCACTCCCACATAGCTGCAATAAGAGAATAAAACAAGAATTATCATTTATGCAGGATAATAAACCTTGAAAAAATCGGAAAAAACCAAAAAGAGCTACTAAAACGAAAAGGAGTGTGAGAATTATGTTTTTACCAAATCCTAATTTGGACAAAAAATATTTGCATTAAAACACTAAATAAAAGTTTTAAGAGCTCTTTCTAATATTATTATTATTTTTTTAATGGAAACATAATCTAACTCTGCTGTCCTCCTCATCCTGGCAGTCGAGCTTCCACCAGTTTGATCCTTGACCATTGACCGTACCGGATCCATTAACGAAGAGTCCATCAACATCTTGGAACGTAATCCACTGGTCGCATTGTCCGTTGCATTGCCATGCTTCAGGATCACTGGGTGCCATTATTTCTCCTTCTATATATTAACAGGTGGTTAAAAGGAAAAGCAGAAGCTTAAAAGGTTTTAGGAGGACATTAAAATAAACGACTAAGGAAGTGTTAAACTTACTTGGACAGTGATGCTCTCAGAGTTGCAGTTGCCGGAGAAGATTATGGGTTGGAGTAAAAATTTCCTGCCACTAGGAATATACATTGTTGATGAACACTGCGAACATTGGCATGTAGCTTTCCAAGCATCATCGAATGCCTGAGGAAAAAGAAAACAAATCAAAACTGTAAGTTGTAAAGTATATATAACGAACATGAAAATATCGACATAAAATATTATGCAAATCACAAATAATAATATACCTCGGTGTCATCACTATGTCCGTCACCAATGGCTCCATAATCAATAACATTATACCGATGACTTTTGCATTTTATTAGGTTTTGGGATTGAGTTGATACTACAAAAAAAAGCGCCTAGGATTAGAAAGAAAAGCAAAGAATACTTGGCCATGGTTGTAACGTGAAGTAATTGCATGGTTTGCGTTTCAGAAAGTGTGTGTGTGTGTACTGTAACCCGCTTGCATTTTACGTCCTAGTTAGGAGATAGAGTAATCAGAGTTTATATGGGATTTGGATTCTGGAAGTAGTGACAGAGTTATATGCGGACTTTATATGGAATTTGGATTTGGACAATATATAGTTATAGAGTTATTAGTATATAATATTGATTCTTGCACCTAGGAGGATAATACATGATCACGTAACCGAAACAACATAATTCACAAAATAAACTATAGGAGAGAAGGAGAGATTATATAAGACGTATCTCAGGTATCTGCAATACATCTTCCATATTATGTTTGAATTCAGAAGCTACTTGAGGGTCTATCCTGATATGGGAGTTCACATCATATCAATGGTATTAATTCAGGCTGAAATTTAATTATTGGACTGGGGTTTTATTTTTGGCTTTATATGCTTCCATAAGCCTTTAAAACTCATCAAATTTGTTTCAGATACAGATTTGTGGTTGCATGTCGGTGGCTAGATATCGTGTTCGTCAGGGGCGGACACGAGGGAGCAAGAGGGGGCTATTCCCCCCCCAAATGTTAAAAAAATTCTTTTAATCCTTAAAGGTTTTTAGTTTTTAATTCTTATATATACATCTTGCACCCTCTAAATTTTTTAAAAATTATTTTACTCTTAAATTTATTCTCATATAAACATATTTTGACCTCGAATAAAAAGATTTTAGCTCCTCATATTTTTAAATATTCTTTACTTTTATATACATTATACATTATTTTTTATTTTTATATACTTTTTTATATACTTTTTTTCCTTTTTTTCTTTTTTGTTTCCTTTATTTTTTTTTGTTAAAATTTCATTATATTAATTTTTTCTTCATTTATTTTTGTTTTTATTTTTGTATTTTCTTTTTCTCTCTATAAATGTTGATACTTCAACTACCACTATTGTTGATAGTTTCAGATAATTTTTTTTTATTTCTTATTTTTTTTATTTTTTATTATACTATATACTATATAATATTTATGTCAATCATAATTTGTTTTCTCAAATTTAAATTAGATCATTTAATTAAACTTTAAAAAGTACTGCAAAATTGAATCGTCTATTTTATAAGTCCCTTAAATTCTGAATCCTAGATCCGTCGCTGGTGTTCGTTAATGTTTACATGAGTAATACTGTAATTATTTTCTCTCATGTGACCAGCCTGATGAAGGCACCCTAATATTAGCAGCCAAAGTAGCCTAAATTGCCTAGATATCTTAAAAGATCAATGGAGTCCAGAACTAACTCTAAAGACAGTAATAATACTTCCTGTCCAAGCATTACTTTTTGCTCCTCAACCTGGTGTGGTTTTCTGCAATTCTTGGCTTCAGTGTCTGTATTTATGTTTCATGTACCTTTATCTTAATTTGATTTGGAAGTTCATGGGCCATTCTGATTTTTATTTTTCACCTCCTCTCCACATTCATAACAGCCGTTTTATTTTGTGCAATCTAGTATTTATGGATTTGTGGTGCTGAAAACCATGAACTATATTGTAAGGAAGTTTACGAATTCTCAAATTTAATTGCATCATGTGTGAGAGGCCCTGATTAGTGCTACTTTCATTAACATCCATAGATTAGTAGACTTTATTATGATAAAGAAAAAATTGTGTAAGAGAAATAATCAAGAATCACTAGTATTTATAGATCCCAATGGATTCAATTTATCAAGAGAACATCCCATCCAAACGCTGTGCTCAAAATCAAGAAAAGGGTTTAAACCTTGAACTTTTTTTTGCCTGGTAATCATCATTTGCTTACAATTTTATATTTTTTTCCCCCTTGAATGGCTTAACTTTATAATGATATTTGCCAATTGCTTCATTATGTTATACCACATACCAGTACTACGATAATTATACAAATGCTGAAATCAATTATGACTTGAATTACATTTTAGATTTCTTTTTCACTATTCTTCACATGTCACATAATATTAGTTCATAAATCTTATTATATTTCAGATTGTCATCTGTGTCCTCAAGTATGATTAAATTTAGGTAATAGGTAAAATATATAGGGGTTCAATTGCCATAATTCATAAGATTAGAAAGCAAAAATCATTAGTGGGATAATCAAATATCACGACTCTGTGTTTGAATTGGCACAATCATGGACATGCTAAGAACTCTATTTGCTGATTTTGTGTTTGGTTGCTAATCGTTGATTATATGTCTTGTGGTACTGAATCTGGAATACTCTGTTGTTTCAGGTCTACCAGCAAGTGACCAAATATTTGAATTTTCTTGCTTTCACAATATGGCTACTTTTTCTGTAGAGGAGAGGATATACCACAACCGTTTCCTACTCATATCTCATAATTATTTTGGTTTAAAATCCCATTACATTTGGTTTTATTTTAGAAAAAATATGCATCAAGAAACAGTTATTATTAGCATCTAAAAATTGTTGAAAATTGATTCAATTTTATTTTAAAATCATTTAAAATTTTATTTTATATTTTATATAAGTGATTAATTAACTGTCAATTTTTTTCATTTGTTCAAATTTATTAAATTAGAATCATATTGTTATTCCAATTGTGGCGCAGTAAGCTTAATGCCTATTTAAGTGACTTTTTTGTTTTTTTTTTTTTTTTTTTGTGGATGTATTGTGAGATGTGGTACTAGAAATATTATCTACTTAATAAAATTTATGTTCTTCGAAATTTCAAATCTTATAGTGCTTTATATAGTATTATATTACAATTCTATAACTAGCATAATTTTCAAGTATTTAAATAATAATTTATTAGTAAATGTAATTGATATAGAAGCAATTCTAATCAGATTTATTGAGTTTTTATTTAATATTTTTTAATTTAAATTTAATTTTTTAAACAATATTTTATTTAGGAGAGTTTTATGTAACTTTTTATTTATTTTTTTATATAGAAATAGTATAATATCTAGTTCATGTATTTATTATCCAAAAAGATTAGAGAATATATTTAGATCTTTTTGATTTAGAAGAATATTATATTTCAAAGTTTATTATTTTTTTATTTATTATGATTTTAATTTCTTAGTAGTTTAAAAGCTTAATCTATAAATAGAGTTATAAATACCATAAGTATGGATAAGGTTTAACTGAAAAATTGAACCAAACTTATTGATTTGATTTAATTTGTTTTGATTGAATTTAAAAATAAGTTTAGTTTGATTTTTCTTTAAAAAATTTTGTAAATTTAGTTTAGATTGATTTTGATTTTTCAAAATAGAACCGAACTGAATACACTTAATAAATCAATTTTTTATTATTATTTTAATTAAAAGAATAATTTTCTAATTAAAAATAAATTAAATTTGCTCTCTCTATATATAATTAATATATAATAATTTTTATGTATATAAATAATTAAAATAATATAATTTATATTAAAATTTTCAAAAAATATATATTTAAAAAAACTCAATTCAACCAAGAACCAATTAAACTGAATCAAGTTCGATTTGATTATGTTCTTAAAAATTTTTTATTCAATTAAATTTTTATAAATTTAAAATTTAATTTCATTGAAAATCGAACCAAACTAAACTGATCGATGAACAACTAAGTATAGAGTCTTGAGTTTTTTAGTGATTAATAAAATTTTTTAGAGAGAATATCTATTTTTCTCTTTTAAATTTGTGTTATTTTCTTTATAAATGAATGAATTTTTAATATTTATTTTTCTAATATGTTCGTGTGAATCAATAGGATTAAAGAAGGCTATTGCTAACTTTTCACTGAGTTTATTTTCATAGAATTTTTGTTACATTAGTAATTATTTATCATTTTAAATAATTTTCATTTTTAACAAAATTATCACAAATAATTAATAAATTAAATATACAATTTAAATTTTTATACATAATAATCTTTATATATATCACTATAGAAACCATAGTCTTATTATGCAATAGAAAAAAACAAACAAAGGAAAAAACTTCCAAGTAATGTATGAAATGTGGTGCACTTAAATTACATTAGCAGAAGCTCCATCAAATTCATTCAGGCCTTTCTTTTTTTTTTTTTTTTTTTTTTTTAGGAAAAGAAACTCATTAATAAAATGCAGACAAATGTCTTGCATCTTCAGAAACATAAAAGGCAACATTAGTGGGAACTTCCTCATTACAAGAAAGAGCATATTGTGCTAAAGAGTGGGCTGCCATATTGGCTTCTCTGCATAAATGAAGTTATATTCTGCAACATGAACAAGTTGACCCAATTCCCGAATATCCTCGACAATCAACTCATTAGCCACAGAAACATCTCCATGACCATTGACCGCATCTATTAGAAGCTGATTGTCACATTCAATCACCAGATCTTGAATACCACTTTCCGCCACACAAGCAAGAGCCTAAACGCAAAGCCAATCCCTCTGCAACAGTACTATCCCCACTCAACACGTCCTGCTTAGAACCAGCGAGCAAAGCTTGGCCCTCCTCATCTCGTACAATAAAACCATATCCTAGAGAACCATCACGAAACAGAGCCGCATTAGAGTTAAATTTCCTCAGACGTTCAGCAGGTAAAGTCCAGTGAGTAATTCTTATACCCAGAGATGGGCCAGAGATTTGTTGTATTGTCTGAGCATCATGAAACCCTTGTAAATAATTCAAAGCTCTACTACAAATCTCATCAGCAGGAATCTATGGTGCAGAATTGAAACAAACCTTATTCCTATTAAACCAAATAGTCCAAGCCATTATACATATAATTTCCAGGGCTCGAGGAAGAGCGTTGGTCATGTGCATACCAAACAACTCCTGAAAACTTTCAATGAAGACAGCACTAGTATTCAAACGAAGTGGACAAATGTACCAAACTTGAGAGGCATTCGGGCAATAGAGAAGTGTATGAAGTAGTGGTTCATCCTCAGTGCCACACAATGAACATATTGGGTCATCCATACAGCCTCTTCTAAACAAGTTACATCGGGTTGGCAGAGAGTCATTACAAGCTCGCCATACAAACTGCTTTACCTTGCGTGGAATATTCAGGTGTCAAATTTTCTTCCCTAACGGATTTGCAGCAGAAGTTGAAGCTCTTGCCATTGTACCCGAAACGTTAAGCTGGGTTGCCAAGTGATACTCAGATTTAAATGCAAATCTACCATGCTTTGTACGTTTCCACACCTTCGTATCACAAGGCAGTCTTCTACTAAGTGGCATACGAAGAATAAGTGCTGCATCCGAAGGGTAAAAAACTTGTTCCACAATATTCCGACCCCAAGAAATAGATTGTTCATCAATGAGCTCTGAGACACAAGCCTGTGGAGACAAAGAAGTTGGGACTGTAATTGGCTGAAATAAACCGTCATCAGCAATCCATCTATCCCGCCATACATTCACATCTCTCTCATTGCCAATACGCCAAGCTGTTTTGATGCCAATAAACTCTGCCATAAGTAACTTGGTTGATACCCCAAGCCTGCCTCATCAAAACTCACCCTGGGGGTAGTACTTTGCACACAAAACCTTGGAAACCAAGGACTGGGAATCCGATTGAATCCGCCATACTTGTTTAGCAAGCATAGCTAAATTAAAACAATGCAGGTCTTGGAAGCCCAAACCACCTTCAAACTTCAGTACCTTCATTTTCTCCTACCTAACCCAATGCGTCTCTCCCCCCTTGCTTGTGACCCCACCAAAAATGAGCAATAGCCATTTCAATTTCCTTACAAATTTCCAAGGGAAGTAAAAAGCAGCTGGTATAGGTAGGCATAGATTGGACGACGGCTTTTAACAAAGTCATTTTTCCCGCCTTTGATAAAGTTTGCTCTTTCCAACCCTTCATTTTGTTGATGATCCGATCTTGCACAATACGAAAAGCATCCTTCTTGGACTTACCTATAAGAGTTGGTAAGCCCAAGTCCTTCTACTGTTTATCAACAGCCCTCACCCCCAAGCGGTCTTTAAGCTGGTTCAGATATGTCTCAGAAACATTCCTGCTGGCAGACATTTCGGACTTATCAAGATTAATTTTTTGGCTAGATGCAGCTTCGTAGGATCTCTGCAACTACATCACACTCCTGAACAGTGGAGCGAAAGAAGAGCAAATTATCATCAGCAAAGAATAAGTGGGACACCGACGGAGCACGACGAGCCACCTTATATCCATGCAGAACACTGCGCACTTCTGCATTCTAAATCATACAAGGCAAATCCTCTGCACAGATCAAGAACAAATAAGGGGACAAATGATCCCCCTGTCGGAGGCTTCGTGTTGGATAAAAAACATCTTTTTGATCACCATTAAAAAGTAAAGAGTAAGAAACTGTAGTTACACATCTTATAACTAAATCAACCCACCCAACATTAAAACCCAATTTCCACATAATATCCCTCAAAAAATTCCACTCTACCCTATCATAAGCTTTGCTCATATCAAGCTTCAATGCTAGATGTCCTCTCCTACCAATTCATTTTTTCTTCATAGAGTGAAAAATTTCGAACGCAACCATAGCATTATCTGTAATCAGTCTATCAGGAATAAAAGCACTTTAGTTAGTAGAAATAATGCTAGGTAAAATGTGTATCAGTCCACTAGCAATTGCTTTTGTTATGATTCTAAAAATGACGTTACAAAGACTGATGGGTCTAAAGTCCTTAGGAAACTCAGGAGACTTTAACTTAGGGATAAGAACAATAAAAGTATGATTAAGGAAAGAAGGATCGAGATCATGATTAAAAACATTAAAAGCTTAATGAACAACATCATTGCCAATAATATGCCAGAATTTTTGATAAAATAAAGGTAACATAACATCAGGACCAGTTGCCTTTGAGGGATGCATTTGCTTTAAAGCTCCAAATATGTTCTCAGCAGTATAAGGCCCCATCAACCTATCATTCATATCCCTAGACACTTTAGACTCAACTGTATCAAGAACCTTATGCGTTTGAATAGAGCCTTCCGAAGAAAAAATCTCCTGAAAATTCAATGTCATTACCCGGGCTATCTCCTCTTCATCCCTCTGCCAAGCCCCATTACCATCCTTTATCTGTTCGATCTTATTCTTCTTCTGCCTTTGTGTAGCCTTTCTATGGAAGAAGTTTGTATTTCGGTCACTTTCCAGCAACCAAAGAATGCGAGACCGTTGCTGCCACATGACTTCTTCCAAGTTCAAAAAATGATTAATCTCGGTTTCAACCCTATCGCAATCTTCCCGCACTGTCATTCATCGGCCCATTTTGTAAACTTTTCAAAACAGCCAGCTGGTGTTTCAAACGCCGAGTAACATTCCCAAAAACATCCTTATCCCACTTGGATAAAACTACGCCACAATGTTTTGTTTTTTCCACAAAGTTAAATACCTTAGTACCATCACTCCAGCCCCTTCTTACTATAGACTCAGAATCACCATGATGCAACCATATCTTTTCAAATCTGAAAATTTTATTCCTTCTTCTATTTACACTACAAGACCCACTACCATCAGAAAATAAAACAAGCGGACTATGATCAGAATTGAGACGGGATAGATCTTGCACCGACACCTGTGCGAACAAAAGGATCCAAGTGTCATTTGCTAAAAAACGATCCAACCTTTCCCTTATCTCACCATTTCCAACCTGCCCAATTGTCCAAGTAAAAGAATTACCAGCATAGCCCAAATCATGTAAAGAACACTCATCCACCACTTCTCTAAATTGGCGCAACATATGATCTGCTCTACTATTCCCACATAACTTTTCATAGCTCCACATAATTTCACTGAAATCACCGGCACAAACCCAAGGCTGGCTATCATCCACCTTCACCCTTCGCATTAGATCACATGTGCGCCATTTATCCTCACAAGCCGGCCAACCATAAATACCCGTAAAGACCCATTCAATTCCCGTTGTCTGTGGCACAACATTCATAGAAACATGGTGCAAAGAATAGTTGATCAATGACAAGTCCACAGGATTTTTCCATAAAACACATAAACCACCCCTCCTAGCATTACCATTACCAAAACAATCAATAACCGGGCAACCTATATATTTAAAAAAATCTACTATTTAACAATGTCAATTGAGAACTTTTCAACTTAGTTTCCATAAGAAAAACAATACAAGAATTTTTAGATTGAAGGAACTTGTGCAAACTTCGAACTGTCGCGGGGTCGCTCGGTTCCAAGCCCGCGACAGTTCTTTCTCCTCTTCCCGTGTATACTTCAGTTTGCAAAGTTCCAGGATTTATTGGTCGAATACTTAATTTGATTTAGCGCTTCTGAAGCCTAGCCCAGCCCACTTTATTAAAACTTATTAGGTCCATATATCTATTCTTATTTTTTTTTCGATTTAACAATTGAAACATATTTATAAAATTTCAATCATTAAATTTAAAATTAATAATTAATAATTCACTTTTTAAAATTTAAAATTTTACGTTTTAATAAAATCTCAAATTATTCAATACAAAATAAATGGTCAGATCTTATAAAACATGAAAAGATTTAAATTTACTTCAATAAAATCTTTCAATTAAACTAAAAATTTCGAGAAATTTATTTATTCTTCTTAAAAAGAAAAAAAAATTTATATTTTATTTAGAAAATATTTTGAACCACTATTCAGCTAATAAAAATATTTGCTTTGTAATGTAAGATGAAGAGATAAATAGTTCAAACCAATTAACTATTGGAGGATTTAATATGGTATTCATATTGATTTAGCATTTTGAATTTCAAAAAAAAAAAAAAAAGATATCCAGAAAGTTTTTATTTAAATAATTATTCAAATTAATAATTAAATAAAATTACAAATAATAACTATTAAAGAATTAAGTATTGGATTCAGTTTGACCATATGAATGTATGTTAAGCTTTGGTCGTCGGTCGAGTCTTGTCATATTGATTATAAAGTGACTATCTAAGAAACACGAACTCGGACATACCCAAAGTTTAGCCTGGTTTGTTATATGTATGATAAAAAACCTATGAGTTATCAGTTCTAACTCTTCCAACTCCCATTGTAATATGATAAAAAAAAAAAATACAAGCCTGGGACTCTTAAGTCGGGTTCGAATCATCGTAATAGCGAAATTATGCCCTTTATGAATTGTGCCCGGTATTGGTTATAATTCATCCTGATTACTAAATAAATAGATGAACTAACAACTAACAGGTAATTAATCAAAAAAATGTAACACGTACAAGAGAACTTAAATTAGCTTGTGCACATAAGGACTGGAATTGCCTTGTTGTGTATGTTCTTAATTTGGCATCAATAATAGAAAGATGTGGACACTCCTTCCCTTTTGTGTGGACATTAATAATTGAACATAATTTTCCATAAAAGTGTCAAAAAAAAATTTTTTTTTAAAAGGAAGCACATATCATATTAATTAACTGTAATATAATCCCAGAATATTGGTCATGTTAGGATCTCTCAACATAACTCTCTCTTATTTTTTTTTCATCATTTTTGGTCAAGAAAATTCCTAATATTTCGCATTCTTTTACCTTTTCAGCAATCAAATAGAATTAGTCAGAGTAGGGCATACGGTGAGGACCAATATTGATTTTTCCAGAAGAATCAACGCAATTTTGGAGAAAGCAGATAACAGAGGTTGACTTAAATGATTATATATATATATATCTTTAAATTAATTTAAAGAAAATTCAAGAATTCTTATCGCATGATAAAAAAAAATTAGTGAATAAATAAACAAATAAATTATCAAATATTTTGTTTGATTCTTTGAAGTAAAAGCTAATTGTCGCCTGGAATTCCAGAGCAAGAGAAAGTCTAGATTTGTTCAGGATACATAAATAAGCAAACAAACAAGTAGATAAACAAGAGGGAAAGCACAGGCATTTGCTAGATTGGCTTTATGACAGCGCCTAAACTACATATGTGAAGGGAGCGTACTAATGAGAAAAGAAAGGTAGAAGGATCATTAATGGAGGCGGCCAGCCACATTTAATAAGAGGAATTAATGGCCAAGGGACTGCATATTCAATGCGTTCCCACTGATGTCTCCAAATCAAATTTAGATCATCAACTACACTCACATCAGCATTCATCATAACCCAAAAACTTCTTCTTCATGCAATAAAAAAAAGATGTCAACATCTTACCCTTATTTATTATAATCTTCTCTCAGTTTAGAATAGAGTGGCAGAGAAATTGAATAAACGACTAGACGGACGACTCTATCTTTCCAATCTTAAACATTTTTGGCCTTTTTCCCTAATTGAGCTGTTTCTTCACGTGAATTGCAAGTTGCAATGACTCCAGGCAAATACACAGCGTGATATGAGCTAACTGATTGGAATACATCCTAAATCCAGTTAGATAATTACCCGGCATCAAGTATTTTTTCTAGATTCGTTACGTTCACCTCCAAAAATTCTGCGCTGCAGTGTAAATGTTATTTATTTTACTCCAATCTGTTCTTGGTGCATCCCCAATTTAGGGGTAATCATCACAGTAACCTTTGGAAAACAGGGTACATCATATTAAATGAGACAACAGCAGAACACCAAAAAAATGTAGCGACTGATAGGATCATGTTCACTACAGTATAATGGGTCACGATAAAATTTAATAAAAAAGAAACTAAACAAGATAAATAAAGTGATTCATTCCACACACTGTATTCTCTCATGGGAATCAACTAAAAATATCCAAATTTCATCTACAAATGCATCTATGGGAATACTCAAAAGCAATAAACATGCTTAATTTTAAATACTTAGTGATCTAGAATGCAATATGAAAAAAGTATGCTTCACATTTACAGGCATGTTAGTTAGGAAATCATAAGTGCAGCTGAAAATATAAATAAATAAGAAAAACCATCCTCAATTCTCAGGGAAAAAGAAATTTCAGGTCAGTGTTTCAAAGATGGGAAAAACACCCAAGTAATACTTTTTGTCCCATATAAATACGTTCAAATATAGACTTTATCAACCTTTGCATGGCAAATACAAGGGTAGCAATATGAATTTAGTCCTAACAAAGCAATAATATCCTTTGGGGAAAAGTTGCATCAAGCGCATAATTTGCATACAAGAACCAAATTACTCGTAAGTGAAGTAATTCAAGAGGCCTCAGCAGGAGATTGGGTCACTCCAAACTTCACTAGCAACTTACTCAGTGAGTCTGCTGAACGAACCTGGTACTTCACTTCTCCAGAGGGCAGGAGAAAGACCTCAGCCAATTCGAGCTTATCAGAAGTGAGACTTGTACTATCCATTGTCTTGCTGAGCACCTTTAGTGCCAGCTGAACTGCCTCTTCTCTTGTGAT
>CATIWR010165973.1:0-10514 GCA_949677035.1 Omphalea diandra | reverse complement strand
CAAATCCTAGATGTTGAGTGCTCTGATAGGTACCAGCTGTAGCCACGTTGTGACATTACAATTTGTGGTATCAAAGCTGATTTACAAATGAGAACAATGGGTATCACATTTATTGGTTTGATAAATGAATTTAGATGTTACAGTTTTGGTATTAGAGAGGGCTCAAGCATACACGGGGCAGACATGCAAATCCCGGTATGTATGACATCGCAGGGCCGATGGACAAATCCCAGATGTTGAGTGTTATGATAGGTACCGATTGTAGCATTACAGATTGTGGTAGAAAAAAAATTTTATATCAGAGCAACATGATTTGTAAACACAAGTGGTCATTACATTTATTGGTAAACGTAATTGGTCGTTACAGTTATTGGTATCAAAGCAAATATGAATACGGTCATTACATTTATTGGTATCAAAGCCATATGAGTTCTGTCAAATAAATATGGTCGTTACAGTTTACACACCCCTTCAATGGCTATATAAACCCCTTAAACAGTGATTCTCATCCACTTCATCCTACTCCAAAACAATTATCCTTCCAAAACTCTCTAAATTCTCAAGTTCTCTCCATCTTTTGTAATGGCTCCCAAGAAGATTTCAAGACCAAAAAAGGGCAAGGTTGTGGCTCAACCATCTGCAACTCCAACACTTTATCTAATGAAGGGCATCATAAAGGAGGAGAAGGAGTGCTTCAAAGCCAACTCTTCAAAATCATCCTCCTAATAAAATCCCTTCTACATTTCTATTAGAGACTTTCGAAATAAAAATTTGTGCATTCTAATCGAACTTGGGCTGGAATTAGTTCATCTTTTGAGATGAACCCGGTTATGAAGAAGATGTTAGGGAATTCATGTGCACAGTTCAACTGAGTCGCAAAGCAAAATCTTGAGCAAGGCAATACAAGTTAGTTTTTTGAGCTTTTGATGATCCATATGTCATTACCTTTGAACAACTTTCCTCCTTTTTAACCTTCAAATCAGAGAAAACATTCCTTTCATTATCTCTGCTCTTGATGTCCTATATTCTGAATTTTGGTCAAAATTTTCCATTGAAACCAAACACGACCCGAAAACCTCCCTAGCCAAATACATAAAAACTCTACCTTTTTGGATACTCCATCGTATCATCACCTTTTTCATAAATGTAAGAGGAGGTGGTAATAAAAAAGTGTCTCAAAAGGACTTGGCCGTTCTCTTCTGCCTTGTCAAGAACAAGTCAATTCAAACTAGTCGGTATCTTTTGGATCAATTGATCCATATAAGCACCAAACTTAAAAGACAAATCCTTCGGCCTTTACACATAATAGCCATCTATCACTTCGTAAGGGCATTGGATGAGGAAAATGAAAAATTCTTCACTAAGAAACTCCTCCCTTCTCATTACTTTCTTGACCTCACCTACCTAATAAACGCCAAAGCCATACACCCGGACACATATACTTATACCCTGGGTGTCTTTAGGACTAAGAAAATGGAATCCTCCCAAGCCTTCAAAAGGAAGAGGCTCATCATTGAAGAAGGAGCCCTACCAGTCCCCCCCTCCTTAACCACAACCAAGTCCAAATTGTCTCTTGCCACTATTAACCACAAATTGGACAAGATGATGAGAATGATTAAGAGGCGATTCCTATTTCTCTCACATCTTCATAGTGACATGGTGGATTTGCAAGAAAAATTAGGTGTTCCTCCTTGCCATCTCTCTGACTTTACTGAATTTGAAGATACTCAAGAAGAAGAAGGAAATGAAGAAGTTAAGGATGGAGATGTAGCCAAAGGAAAAGACAATGAAGATGGAGAAGAAACTTCTGGAGAAGATGATGACTCTCAAACATTCTAGAATAGGAATTCTTTGTACTTTCTTTTTTGTTTTTAAATGAAAAATTGTGATCCCACAGTTTGTTTATGATTAAATCAAAATGTTTCTTTCAAATTCCTTGTCTTATGTGATTGATGGAATTTACTTTTATGATTTCATTCTTATTAATTTTGCTCCTTATGAACAATTATCTATTTGTTATGCATTTGTTCTTTTCCCTTGTGCACCCTTTTTTTTTTTATCTTGCCAAAGGGAGAGAGATAGAAACAAGAAAGAATCTATAGATAGAAATAAGAAAGAATCTAAGTCTAAAGGGGAGAGAAAATAATTGCAAATAATAGCATTAGTTGAGTGGGACATCATACTTATCATACTTAGAATTTTTTTTAGAAATTTCATTTTGATTGATTGAATGCCATACTTAGGAAATTTCACACTTAATCTTTGTCTAGAAATTTCTAAGCATTCATTGAATCATTTACCATTCTAACTTCACAACTTCAAAACTCATGCATTTATTTTTCCTTAGTATCAATCTAAGTTGTCAAAACAAAAAGGGGGAGATTGTTGGACTAGGTTGATTTAACTTAAGTCATGAACCTCTTTTGATCTTGACAATAGATACTGGCCAATTCTAATGCCTTCATTAAGTGTTGTTTTGCAGATTACAAGTTAGTTTTTGTTATTGAAAGTTAGATGGAGTCCAAAATCTCCAACAGTGTAAAGTTCACTCTAATTCGTGGTGAGTGTATTACAAATCATGACCATGAATAACTCATAAGGAAGGATGAAGCTAAGCCAGAGGAATTCGCAGACAGGTTCACTGCCGCAACACACCCAAAGTTGGAAAAGTCATAGTCACAGATGAATTCACTGTATGTCACGCCTTAGTCGCGACTGTGAATTTCATAGTGATAAAGGAGGGAACCAAAGCCATAACCAAAGCTTGCCAAATGTCCCAAGTGTCTGTTGAAGATTAAAAATAACGAGGGCTAATGTTTGTTTACAACCGCAACTCCAGCAGTTGAAGTTTGCACTTCAAGCAGAGGAATTCGTGGTCTTAGTAGGGCTCAAGGCATTGATATCTCACGACCGTGACTTTTAAGAGTGGTTAGAACACAATGACTATATTTTTCTGGATGACCAACGAAAAACTGACACATGGACTAGCTGTTAGATACGAATAAGATTTTCAGCTGAAATTGGAAATTCGCGATTGCAAAAAGTTAGTAGCGACCGTGATTTCAGCCTGACAAGTATTTAATGTTGAATATGCCTAGCATATCTTTGAGATTTGTTCATAGTTTAGTCTAATGTCTCTTTGGTGGATATAGGATATAAATACTACAACAAACATATGTAAATGCAAGAGAATTCATTAATTTGTAACCAAACTCTTGAAAATTTACTATTCATTCTTTCAATTCTTCTTTATGCTTTAAGTGATTGTTTGGTCTGAGTAATAAACACCATTGTAAGAGGTTTTAGTGTGAGCCTTGAAAACATTTGTGAAAGGTTTTAGTGTGAGCCTTTAAAACATTTGTAAGAAGTTTTTGTGTGAGCCTAGAAAACACAAGTTGTAAAAGTTTGGTGTGAGCTTGGAAACACCATTTGAGTTGAGTGAAATAACCAATTATAGAGAATTGCAGAGTGGACGTAAGGTTAATTAACACCCAAAATCACTATAAACACTTTTGTCAATTTCTCTCTTCTTCTACTCAACTTCTTAAGCACTTTATCCTTCATTTTAACTTTTAATTGAACACCAATTCAACCTCTCTTCTTAGTGCCCTAGGCCAACACATTTAACTTTGCCACTCATACTAGCATTTTGCCTAATGTGTTAGGTTGATATAGGATCTTCAATGGTTGATCAATCAAGATCATGCCTTATTTAGCTTACAAATAATACATGAAGTGTCACTACCACTATTAAGCTATAAACTAGTTTCTTAAAAGGCTTATATCTGACTTTTGCATCTTATGCAACCTTATTGATAAAGTATATCACTTTTTTGTCACTTCTTTCCCTTTTTACTAGTACGACACTAGATGTTTGCTATAAACACAATAGATATAGGTATATCTCCTTTCTTGGGATTAGTCTACTTAGAGTCTAAGTTGAAGAGAGAGATTTCGTTAACTCATCAAAGGCCTTCTAACACTTCTTAGTCCATTTACAAGTTTTGTTTCTTCTCAAAATTTTTAAGAAAGTAGGTACTTATCAATTGACCTTACAATGAATTTGTTGAGGAGAACAATCTTCTTAGTTAACCTTTATACCTCTTATAATGAACTAGAAGGTTCTATTTGGATAATGGCTTACACCTTATTTAGGTTGGTCTCAATTTCTCTACTACTAACTATATAACCCAAAAACCCTTGAGGTAGAAGGAACACTTCAAAAGGCTGAGTTTCATCTTGCACTTTCTTAGAAGCATATATATTTCTTTAAGGTTGTCTATATATAAATCTTACTTTTAACTATTATAGTCCCTATATAGACTTGCATGTTTCGCTCTATCTACTTTTCAAAGATCTTTTAGTCCTGCATGTCATCTGAATTAACAAAGTCATGTATTCATGTTATTTTGTCGAGTCTCCTTACTTATTAATCATTAATAGTAGGAATGAATCCGTTAGGTAGGCCTAATTAACGTTAACGAATTTTATATAGTTCCTATTTGATTTCTTATTATAATTATGTTTGACAACCACCCTAGGTCTTTAAGCTTGTAAAAGCTTGGATACCTCTTTAACTATTGTGGCATACCTTTCAGGGCCACACTTTCTTACACTCTGTTTTACTAGTTTATAACTTAGATCTACATTGAGATTGTGAATCCTAACTGATGGGTTGATATCATTATGTCTAAGATTATCCAAATGAAATTACTTTAATGATCTCTCAAAAACTTTTATGTTCCCACTCTTTGGGCCTCTTTTAATTTACTAGGAAGTTATAGGGTCTTCTGCTCCCTCTCGGAGCTAACATAGAAGTGATGAACTTGGTCTATAGGCTTAAGTCATTATTCAAGATTCCTTGTTATTGCATCAAGTGTATCAATAAAGAAAAAATCTAATGTCATACCTTCATGTAAGGTTGTATCCTCTAAAGCTAATTAATAACTCTCTTGAGAGGCTATCTGCTTACTATTTACTGTTATCACTCCACCTTTTGGTTAAAAGCTTTATTATTAAGAATTTAATAAAAAATAACACATAGGTCATATAATAGTAAGGGCCCTAAAACAGCATTATAAGGGATTAGCATGTCAACAACTAGAAAACTCCTCATAAGGTCTTATTGAGAGGAGCTTGCATAACTATAACTAGTAGCTTAATTGTGCCTAACAATGGTAACCTTTTTTCCCATATTTTTCTTATTAGAACTTTTAATAGTGTCAAGTCGTTGTCATCTAATTTCATTTTTCTAAATATATGAATAGGCAATAACTTAATTACACTCATATTATCTATAAAAATTTTTCTATTGTAAAGTTGGCAATAATGCACAATATCACTAATGCATCATCATGTGGGATAATGATGCTACTAACATCTTCAAGTAAGAAGGTTAATACACAACTCATTTAGTCCTCTATGATGTACTTAGTGCTCGCGTTCTTCTTTTCATATTCTTTTATTAATTTTATGCTTTTAACCCTTGAGGTGACTCCTCTAAAGATAACATTTATGGTTTTAGCACTTCCATCATTACAGGGTAAGATTTCAATGACCTTAATGTTCCTTTAAGCTAGTTTATCCTTTAGGCAAGCTACTGACTTCCTTCATATATTGTGTCTCACATAACATATTAGCCAAGAAAACACTACTTAGTCAGCCTATCTATTTCTAGCTTTGAGTTTTTGTAATTCTTTATATTGTGTCCATATGATTTGTGAAAGGAATAATACTCAATGTTATCCTTATTAGTAAGGTCATTTTTCAACTATATAGGCCATTGCAAAAACCCCTTATCTTGAGTTGTGGTGAATAACTCCTCATGAGTTTGATTCAGAAGGGTGGATTCATCAAGCTTTGCTTTTTTCTTTACTTATCTTTTAAAGTGATCCATTTAACTTTGACTTAGCCTTATCCCTCTCTAGGCTGATTACATGTACCTTCTCTTCTTTCTTTTGTTTCTTTCTTTTGAATAACAAAATGAATCTTCTACCATTCATCACCTAGCAAATATAATTTTATGCCTTTTTTATAAGCTTGCTTATAATTTTTAATGGATATTCAATTAGCAAATTGAAAAAGCTTAGCTTGGTAGTGCCTTTATTGATGGTTTTAATGGCTCTAGATTAGTCTAGATCTAGTATTTAAAATGATTCCTTATTAAAGCAAGCAACGTAATCTTTCAAGGCCTTTTGCTTACCTTGAAGTATTGTTTCTAAATGACATCTTTCTTAGGACAAATATACTAGCTATAAATTTACTAATAAACTTGGTAGCCAAGTTAAAAGAAAAAAAAAAGAAAAAAGAATACCCTTTGAGGGCAGCATCTAATACCATTTGTAAGCGATTGATGAGGGTTAAAGGTAGTGGGGCACACTTTATAGAGTACAACATAATATATGTTGTGGATGTCTATAGATGTATTATAATTCTTCATATGCTATTTCAAGTTTATAACTCCATTATATGATTCCAAATAGTATGGGCTCATCTTGGATCTCATTTATAAAGAAGGACCTCATTGTCTCATACATAGAAAGTCTTGTCCTCCTTTTTCTCCTAATGAAGATCAACTTTCAATTTTTCAAACATCTTCTTCATTTGGCTCACCACATAGTCTTATGACATCAGGACTTTCTTACCAAAGCTTTTTCTATTGACTTTTTAATAGAACGTACATATAACTATTCCTTCCCATTCTTTTAGGAAGCTTTAGACCTTCTATTCTCTATTTTGTTTACTTTCACTTCTTTCCATTTTGACATATTTGTCATGTGAACAAGCTACTTGTTTAGTCTCTCCCCATCTTGTCCAATCAATAACTATCATCAAAATTGATCCTTACATATTCTACTTTGGATATAACGTTTAGGGTTAGAACTTTATTGTATTCACCCCTTTCTTCCTCCTAAAGGTCATTAGCTTACAAAGTAGTGTGAAAGAACAATTTTCCTACTCTTAAGAAAATTATGAGCAATAATAATGCATTTTATGTGTTATGGTGGAAGTTTAAGATAGGGTGAAACATAATGGTTTAGCCTAGTTTGAAACTAGATTATGGTATGCTAGAAAGAGTAAATGGCAGTTATAAGCTCTTGATTCAAGGATTACAGTGAGCTAGCAACAACTAGTGACTGATTTTAATGTTGAGATAATGCTTTTTATGGATTATGTGTTTTAGGATCCAAAGCTTACGTGTTAGTTGTAGAAGTGCCTACATCTAAGGTTGATACATGAGTATGATCAATAGCATATGGATCATCAATAGGTAGAAACATTGTGCTAGGAAATAGATATGCTTGTTTAACGAAAAAGCCCTTCAATGTTCCCATAAGTAGTGATAATCTGATGGAGGCATTTTCTATGTTGTCCATGTGGCCTCCTCAAATATTAGTGTACAATTCTTATGTTCTGCAATACAATAAGGTGAGGTAGAACATCGACCTTTGGTGTTGATGATAACACTCCAATGCTTAAATTAATCAAAGATCATGATGGGAGCTAAAGGCGGTGTGGCTTAGTCTCTAAGTAAGCTTTTTACAATGTAAAGAAATGGATAAGAAAATGGAGAAAAAGTTTTTTGTGCTAGCTAATTGTAACCTTATATATTCAAACTTTTTGGGCTTATTAAATGTACTTGGACTTGTTAGTTCCTTTGCAAATTGGGCGTAGTATAGTTGTTCACTTCTAGGTCTTATTGAAGCTGATGTCATATTTGGTGGGAAAAAGCTATTTCCATTTGGGTATTTCTACATGGTAGAGATGTTGGACAAGATAATTATGACTTTTGTTGTCTTTATATCCCCTCAAGGATAATTGATATTGGGCAGCTTCTTAGAAAAGGAACTCTAATTGGCAACAAGATAAAGAACACTTATAGGTATCACACTGTGCAATACCTATAGTGTTGTCATGTCTAAGGCCATATTTGGCTTTTTTTCTTTTTTTTTTTTTTTTACATTGAACACAAAATTTGTTCATTTTTGCATTTAATTTGTGTATTTTTTTTTGTTCAATTTCTGTATCTTTTTTTGTTCAATTCATGTATCTCTTTAATTCACTTTTTGTATATTTTAAAAAATTACAACTAGTCAAACACGACCTTGATTGTAACAATAACTATATTAGACCGTATTTAACTTATATTTAAATACATAATTTTTTCATTTTAAATACAAAAATTATTATGTTTTATGTTCACTTTTTGTATATTATTTTAATTAATTATATTTTTAAAATTTAGAAAAATTTATTCACTTTAAATACAAAATTTATTTATTTATTTATTTATGTTTTTTATATATTTAAAAAAAAATTGTTTCTATTATTATTATAACAAGACACTTAAATATAATTTTAGATGCCAAACAAGTGCCGGTATTGCACTGTGCCATCCTAGCACTTAATGCGAGATAAAATGCCACATGGGCCAATATAAAAGAGGTGGAAGCTTCCTCCTTCATGGACTCATTTAGGTGCGTATTTCCAACTCATTGCTCGCCACGTCAACTCACATTGTATTCTTAATGAGGTGAGATAAGCAAGAGGCAAGCTCATTAGTGGTTAGTGTTGACCAGAGTCCTCAAGCTGTGTGTAAATGGTTTATTGACAATCATAATTTGACCTTCATCAATTATAAATGATATTTGGATAAAATATTGTTATTCGTATTTATAGGCGAAAAATATTTTTTAATAAAAACATATCTATTTTTATCTTGTTAATTTTAGAGAACATCCTATAAGGTAAAAATAATGCAGTAAAAATAAATTTTATTTATATTGATTATTTTACTCTCAATAATAATATTTAAATTTTTTATCAGATAATTAGTATTAATTAATTAATAATTATTTATCATCAACTATTATTTATTCATAGCAGCTAATTTTATAAACTCTAAAATGAGTTCAATAGGAGTTTAATTTTGAAGAACATGAGTACAACTATTGAATTACTATATTTGGCTGGCCATATGAATACCTTGACACTTTAACAATTTTAACATATTTTATTAATCCTAAATTCTTCAAGAGTTCTTTCAGACGATAATTTGTCATGGTAAAATAATTATTTTATTATATAAGAAATTTTTATTTAGTGTATTATTTCTCTAAGCTGATTTAAATAGAATTATCTATTCTAAGCCTAACAAGTAATTATTTTGATAATTTAATGTTTTATAATTTGAATATGTCACTTCAATTTTATAACCTAAAGTTATTACTACAGTTAAAAGGTATTTTTGTTTTAATAGAGATATTAATTTAAGTAAATAAATTTTGAAAAAAAATTAATTATTTTACTAAATAAAGAGATATTTGTTTAAAAAAGGGAACAAAATTTATATACACTGATATAAAAAAATTTATTTTATACACCTAATTAATAAGCGAATGACAACTTGAATAACCACTCATAATTGTAAATAAAAATTATTATAACATCCTTCATTTTGGCAAGTGCAAAGATACTCATGCTTTTTGTAATTTCAAATCTAATTATCTAATTTGGCGGGTATATATCCCATTATACATAAATTTTTTTTTTTTTTAAAAAAAAAAGAAAATTAACAAAACATTGCTGTAAACAAAGATTCAATTTTTTAAAAAAAACAAAAAGCAAAACGGGTAAAAAGAATTTTTTGCCTCTCCTTCCCGAATACATATTGTAACATTAATCAATTTTTTGCCTCCAAGCCAACCCCCCGCGAATACAAGTAAAACTAATATTTTAAAATTATTCAATAAAAAAAATATTGACTTTTTATATCATGAGCTTAGCATTTAATCATTAACTATTAATAATTGATCATTATTATTATTGAAAACAGTCACATTTTATCTTTTATCATATAATTCTCACTAACATTTAATATACATAGAAAATATTAATTTTAATACGAAATTTCCCAAAAGAATGTTAAAGTTTTTAATAAAAATTATTAAATTCCATCCACGTTATGAAGTGCGGCTTTTAGAAATATAATGATAGTATTTGAATAAATAAAAAATATAAAAATTTTAAAAAATAATTAAATGATAAACTATGCAATCGCATGGATTATTAACTAATTATTCTTTAATTAAGACAGGACCCTTATATATAGTGAGATGTTAGATATACATGATAATATTCTTTACAATTATTCAGTTTTGGATAAAGAGTAATCACAACATGAGTGTGCATGGTTCAGTCAACATGTCACTTCAACTCCACAAGTAGTGTTAGTCCATCAATTATTGATCTTGAGGACAGAATATGTGCTTATAGGAGGACTGGGATTTAATAATGATTCCATGCAATGCAATGGCATGCATTATGGAAAGTCATAAGCGAGCTGAGGACTATGTTACAGATTGATAATTATGTAGAAACATTTGCTATATATATATATATATATATATATATATATATATATATATATATATATATATATATATATATATATATAAATAAGAAAATATATATATCAAACAAAAAAAAAAAAAAACTCAGGCAAACCACACAAT
>CATIWR010165940.1:0-11299 GCA_949677035.1 Omphalea diandra | reverse complement strand
TAAATATTCTTTGATTTTATTTATATTTGAACACCAAAATACACACATTGTGTGGTGTGTGCCCCGCCCCATAAACTCATACCAGAGAGATATATATATATATATATATATATATATATATATATATTTATATATATATATATTTATATATATATATTGTGTAGGAATTTTTAATTGATGTGATTTTTTAGGGTGTTTTGTTTTTGTAGAAATTTTATTAAAAAAAATTCCAACAAGTTGTGTGGTTTCTGGGCACATCTGTGTGTATATCACTACACAAAGGGATTTTCATCCCTTTGTGGCAGTATATGTGCGGTCCAAGTCGCACATGTGTGCGATTAGGACCTCACAAGCAGCCTTGTCCCGTCCTTGTGTGGTTGTCAATGCACTAATGTGAGTTGATGCGCACAAGAGGAATATTAAAAAAAAAATTCGTTCAAACATAAAACGTCACCCATCCTTCCACCAATCCCTCATATTTTGCAAATACTTTTCATCAAATTCCTTTCAAACAACTCTATAGCTAATCACACATCAAAATCATCTTGACGCAGCACCGCGCACAAAACCCCAGCTGACTTGGATCCAACTGCATCCTCCACATCCACTTTCTACCCGAATCTCGGACATTTCCATCAACTCCCGACCCAGCCACCATCCTCCTTCACTATCGACCCGACCTCACTCCCCAACAACTCCTGATCCAGTCATACCCTCTACTAAAAATTGATTTGCCTTCCTTCCTATCATGACCTGTTTAGCCTTTTGTCTCTTTTTTCCAATTTGTCCCCATTACACACTTTAATTCTAGGCATTTTTCTAGTATGTACTTCCTATTTATTATTTGTTACTTGTTAATAAATTCCAATTTTGCTTTAGAACCTAAGATTATGCTTTTATTCTTATTGATTCTTCATTGCATGTGACTCTATTTGGGTATTATCTTATAAAATACTTTTCAAATACTGATATCCATCTTGGTTGTATTGTGGGTGTTGGTTTTCATTGTGTGTTGTTTGCCTTATAATTACATCATTGCATAGCCTTTTATGTTTCGACATCGACCTTCGAAATGCCCTACCCAACCCGTTACCAATTTTGATGCCACACAATTCACTTCCATTATCAATTTAAGTTGGTACGATAAGCATATTTTAAATAAGTTCATTAGTGAGCAGTCTATCACTTTCAATGTTGATACGTCACTTTACATTCGAGCTGCATTTCATACATTAGGATAGGAATGAGTATTGGATTTTTAGGGTCAATATTACCCTCAGTTACTGCGTGAATTTTATGTTAACATTGAAAGCAAAATGACAAAGAATTGCTGAGAGATTCATTCTTTCGTTCATGGTCAGAGAGTAGTGCTCACTTGCATTTCTCTCACATCATTTTTAGGAGCTCCAAATGTTGGCCCTCTACTTGTTTTGGGTCTCAATAGAATCACCAGTCAACATCGCATCCCTAGTGATGGGATTTTAATTTGTCTAGAGCAACCTCTCAATTAGGCTTAATTGCGTGCTACCAACAGGACTATTCACGATACTTAGCTAGACACTTGGATGCTCGTTATAGAGTGATAATTACCTTGCTTGCATCTAATGTTTTTCCCAAGGCTAGTGCTCTTAATGAAGTGTGCCAAAGTGATATTTATCTTGCGCACAAAATGATTTATGGTTTAGGTGATATTGAAGGTGTCCCTTTAGCTCCCATTTTAATCACATGCATTTGTGATGTTATTTGTCTCTCATGGTCAAACAAAAATTTTCTTTTCCCCATACTCTTAACAAATATTTTTGTAAGTTTAGGTGTTGATTTTGTAGGTGCGCACATGTTTTCTATGTAGTCACCAATAGCTATTCATACACTCCACCACTTGAGCTTCTTCCATGCTGATCATACCCAAACCCGATTGTCCACTATCCTAGATCATTCACCATCCATGGATGATACCTTTGCAGATCAGATTGCAGCTCTTTGTTCTAACATTGGTGTTGTCACCCATGAGGGCAAAGTAGGGCCATCACAAAAGGGGTTAGCCAACCTACCCAACGTCTACTGTCCTGCCTACTTCATGACGTTCGCACAATGCATGACTGCCAAAATCGCTTGGAAGGTGTGCAAAATTGAATGTCCTAACAATTGGCTCAACATGGCATGCTCCTTATCCAAATTTGGGATTCAATGCATCGTCTCCTTCCACTGTCTCCACCACCTGCACCTTAAGATTCCAAAGAAGTTTCCTAATTCTTTTTCTTTTTTTTAGTGTGTTATTTGTTTGTTTTGTCGTGCTAAAAACTTCTCCTCCACATTGAGGATAATGTGTCTTAAGTGTGGGCGAGGATTTATATTGTTTGATAATGTTATTTTACTTTCTTCTTAGATATAATTTTGTTTTTATTTTACTTTCTTCTTATAAATATATTTAAAAAAATAATAAAATAAATTAAATAAATAAAAATTTTGATTTTTTGTTTGCTTTATTATGTGAATGACTCATTATTTGCTTAGTAGTTCTTTCATTTTCATCTTAACTTGGTCAAAAATATCTAGCTATGCCTTGGTTTCACTTTCTTAATTTGCAAACCTTATTTTCTACTGAAGATATTTAATTATCACTATCTTTAAAGAAAACCTCAAGGTTTGGAAGTTTACAAATTTAAAAAAAAATTAAAATTCATTTTTTACACTATAAAAAAAGGTTTGAACCTATTTTCCTTGTAATGTGCTTAATTTTGTGCATTCCTTGTTGAGTGAGTCCTCAAATAGTGCTAGAGTCTCTAGAACTTGATTTGTTATTGTTTTAAGACCACATTATCGAATACAAGCATAAAAATGATTAAGGTAATTTAGGATTAGCCACTTGTTCTTTTTTCTTTCTCCATCCACACTTTTATCCATTTAGTGAGCCTCATTGAGCCTACAAGAACCCTATTTTCTTTATTATAATCCCATATTTAGCTTGCCAATAAAGCCTAATCCCTTAAAATATTAAATTGATCATGTTTGCTTTGGGATGGAATTTAGTTTCTACAATTATGAGGGGTTGTTTCATTAAATTAATGAGAAGTCATCAGTGTGGGGTTAAGTGTTTTATTCTTTAGGGTGGGAATAAAAGAATGTTATTTGATTAATTGCTTGATTTTTAAATTGTTACCTTGTGTGATTTTATAATAACTGTTCTTTCTTCCTCTCAAAATACAAAAAGTTAAAAAAAACAAAAAATAATAAAAGAAAAGAAAAAAAAGAAAAAGTTCAAAGAAATCAAAGAGGAAGAAGAGGATGTATTTCCTTATCAAAGCAGTTCAATTCTATTTTGTAAAAGATATCAAGTAAGGGCCTAGAATTTCTATTATTTTTAAGGTCCATGAGAGTGAAATTATGTTTTGGATGTGAGAATTGTTCTTAAGAGATCATGTGAGTTTGATTTGAAAGAGTATTTAGTAAGCATGATCAATTATTTTGTAGTCCACTAGCCTAAAAACACCTTCCCTGTACCAAGACCCCATTACAACTAAAAGAAAAACCTTATCATTTGTGCTTGTATTTGAATTTTAGTGGTGGAGTTGTGATTTACTTTCAAGCTTATGGTAGATTTTTAGGCTATTTATTGGATGAGAGCATATACTAACCTTTAAACACTTGGAATAAGGGGTACGTTGTGCAAAACTTGATAATGAATTTATTTTTTTTTCTTTTGGATTTGTGAATGGATAATATTTGATGCATTTGATTTAGGGATAATTATGATTAAATAAGTATGTTAGAACACAATTTTTGTAAATTTGAGAATTGATTAATTTTTTGCATAGCTCAGTTAATTCAATTTATCGATGAGGGGATGAAATGTGTTTTTGAGTCAATTGTGTTAGTTGTAGGCCTAAGGCATAAAGAAAGGGGGTTGAATTGGTGTTCAATTAAAAAATAAAATGAAGGATAAGGTGGTTAAAAAGTTGAGTAGAAGAAGAGAGAAATTGAAACAAGTGTTTATAGTAGTTCAAGTGTTAACTAACCCTACGTCCACTTCCCAATTCTCTACAATTGGGTATTTCACTCAACTCAAATGTTGTTTCCAAACTCACACCAAACTTTTACAACTTGAGTTTTCTATACTCACACAAGTGTTTTTAAAGCTCACACTAAAACCTTTCACAATTGTTTTTATTACTCACACTAAACAATCACTAAAGCGTAAATAAGAATTGAAAGAATGAGTAGCAAATTTGCAAGAGTTTGGTTACAAATTAATGAATTCTCTTTTTTTTACATTTGTTTGGCAGAGTATTTATAGCTCATATCCACCAAAGGGATGTTAGACTAAAACTATCAATAAATCTCAAAGATGTGATAGGTAAATTCAGTATTAAATGCTTGTCAGGCTGAAGTCGCGGTCGCTGCTAACATTTCGCAATCGCAAATTTTCAATTGCGACTAAAAACCCAGTTTGTGTCTAACGACTAGTCCACGTGTCAGCTTTTCATTGGTCATCCAGGAAAATATAATCGTTGTGTTCTAACCACTCTCAAAAGTCACGGTCACGAGATATCAATGCCTTAGGCGCGACTGAGACCATGAATTCCTCTGTTTGAAGAGAAAACTTCAACTGCTTGAGTTACGGTCACAAATAAACTTCTACCCTCATGATTTTTGATTTTCAGCAGACACCTGGGACACTTGGCAAGTTGTGGTTATGACTTGGGTTCCCTCTTTTCTCACTATGAAAGTCGCAATCGCGATTTAGGCATGACACACACTGTGAATTATTCTGTGACTAAGGCTTTGCCAACTTTAGGTGTGTTGTGGCAGTGAAGCTATCCGCAAATTCCTCTAGCCTAGCTTCATTCTTCCTTATGACAAATTTGCGATCGTGATTTACAATACACTCACCGCGAATTTGAGTGAACTTTACAAGGTTGGAGATTTGAACTCCATCCAACTTCTAATGACAAAATATAACTTACAATCTGCAAAACAACACTTAATGAAAGCATTAGAATTGATCAATCTCTACTGTCAAGATCAAAATAGATTCATGACTTGGGTTAATTCAACCTAGTCCAACAATCTCCCCTTTTTTTATTTTGACAACTTAGATTGATCCTAAGGGAAAATAAAAGCATGAGTTTTGAAGTTGTAAAGTTGGAATGGTGAATGATTCAATGAATGCTTAAAAATTTCTAGATAAAGATCAAGGTGAAATTTCTTAAGTATGACATTCAATCAATCAAAGTGAAATTTCTAAGAACGACTACAAAGCTCCCCTTCAACTTGTGCTATTTACTTGCGAGTTATTTTCTCTCCCCCTTAAAGTTATTTTCTCTCCCTCTTAGATTTTTTTAGATCTTTTCTCTTCCCCTTTGGCAAGATAAAAAAGAGCTTCAGAAGTTTCTTCTTCTTCTTCATTATCTCTACCTTCTGCTTCATCGCCATCATCAACTTCTTCATTGCCTTCTTCTTCTTGGATATCTTCAAATTCAGTAAATTCCAAAAGATGGCAAGGACGAACACCCAATTTTTCTTGCAAATCCACCATGTCACTTTAAAGATGTGAGAGAAAAAGGAATCACCTCTTCATCATTCTTATCATCTTGTCCACTTTGTGGTTGATGGTGGCAAGAGATAGCTTTGATTTGGGTTTTGGTTGAGAAGGAGGGACTGGTAGGGCTCCTTCTTTAATGATGAGCCTCTTCCTTTTGGAGGCTTCAGAAGTTTCCATTTTCTTAGCCCCAAAAGCACCCAGGGTATAAGCATATGTGTCTGGGTGTATGGCTTTAGCATTTATTAAATAGGTGAGGTCAAGAAAATTCTGAGAAGGGAGGAGTTTCTTGGTGAGGAATTTTTCATTTTCCTTATCAAGTGCCCCTACGAAGCGATAGATTGTTGTTATATGTGAAGGAAGAAGGAATTGGCTTTTAGGTTTGGTGTTCATATGGATCAATTGTTCCATAAGGCAACGATTAGTTTGGATAGGTTTGTACTTGACAAGGCATAATAGAAAGGCTAAGTCCTTTTGAGATACTTTCTCGTTACCATCACCTCTAGCATTTACGAAAAAGGTGATGATATGATGGAGTATCCAAAAAGGTAAGGTTTATGTATTTAGCTAGGGTTGTTTTCGGGTCATGTTTGGTTTCAATGGAAATTTTCGACCAAAATTTGAAATAGATGACTTCAAGAGCGGAGATAATGAAAGGGATTTTTTCTTCGACTTAAAGGTTGAAAAGGGAGGAAAGTTGTTCAAAGGTAATGAAGTATGGATCACCAAAAGCCTGAAAAACCAATATGTATTGCCCCACTCGTGATTCTGCTCTGCGACTTAGTTAAACCATACACATGAATTCCCTAACAATTTTTTCATATATGGGTTCATCTCGAAAGATGAACTCATTTCGGCCCAAGTTTGACCAGAATGCACAAATTTCTACGTTGATTCTAATAGTCTCCAACAGAAATGTAGAAGGAATTTTATTAAGGAGGATGATTTTTGAAGAGTTGGCTTTGAAGCACTCCTTCTCCTCCTTTGTAATTCCCTTCATTAGATGAAGTGTTGGGGGTATAAATGGTGGTTGAGCCATAACCTTGCCTTTTTTTGCTCTAGAAATTTTCTTAGGAGCTATGTGAGAAGGTAGAAAGAGTTTGGAAATTTAGAGAATTTTGGAAAGAGAATTGATTTGGAGTAGGATGAAGTGATAAGAATCACTATTTAGGGGGTTTATATAGCCATTGAAGAGGTGTGAAAATGGCTAGAAACTGCTAGAATTGGATTTATGAAAAGTTAGAAATGGTTGACAGTCAAATCACTTAATGACTTGGCAGTTACTCAAATTTGCATCCTCGAATTAAGGAATTGTGACTGCAATTTCTGAAAAATGTGAGTAACGGACAAAAATTCCTCAGGAATACATGCTTCCAATTGTAAGAAATTTGAAATCTTGACCAAATTCGCAATAGAGAGTGATAGTCGCGACCGCGAATTGACTATTGCCATCTAGGTGACATGGACCGTTAATTCACGATTGTGAACAATAGATTGCGATCGCGAATTACAAGGCATCAAGGATAAAAAGAAGAATTAAGTTTTTGGAAAATTCAAAGTTGTAATCCACTTGTTGATGTTAAATTAATTGTTATATGTCACAAAGAAACCACAAGACATCTTGAAAGGAAAAAAAACAATCAACACATAAGATCAAAATTTTTAACTTTAGGGAGCTTCCATTAAGCATTCTCAATTCTCTCTTAATGAAGTTTAATCTTTCTTCATTGAGAGGTTTAGTGAAAATATCTGCAAGTTAATGATTTATGTTAATAAATTCTAGCACAACATCACCCTTTTGGACATGATCTCTAAGAAAATGATGTCTAATGACTATATGTTTACTCTTATAGTGTTAGATGGGATTCTTAGAGAGACTGATAGCACTTGTGTTATCACATTTAATGAGAATGTGATCAATAACTTTGCCAAAATCCTTTAATTGTTGTTTCATCCAAAGGATTTAGGTGCAACAATAACCTGCAGCTATATACTCAGCTTTTGCGGTGGATAAGGCAACCAAAACTTGTTTTTTGCTAAACCAAGATACTAGATATTCTCTTATAAATTGGCAAGTTCCAGAAGTGCTCTTTCTATCTAAAAGACTGCCTACATAATCCGCATTCGAATAACCTATGAGGCTAAAAGATGAGTCCATAGGATACCATAAACCTAAGTTTAAAGTGCCATGCAAATACTTAAAAATTCTTTTAACTACATTTAAATGTGATTCTTTAAGAAAGGATTGGAACCTAGCGCACATGCATACACTAAACATAATATCAGGCCTAGACGTAGTTATATAAAGTAAAGATATGATCATACCTCGATATCTTTTTTCATCTACCGTCTTACCTGATTCATCTTTGTCCAACTTGATGGTACCATTCTTTGGGGTTTTTACTATTTTGTTACTATCCATGCCAAACTTCTTGAGTATCTCCTTTGTGTATTGGCTTGGTTGATGAAGATCCATTCCTTGGTTTGCTTGATTTATAGACCGAGAAAGAACTTGAGCTCTCCCATCATGCTCATTTTAATTTCCTAGTCACACACTTAGCAAAATTCTCACAAAGAGATTCATTAGTAGCACCAAAAATGATATCATCAACATAAATTTGTACAATAAGTGTATCATGCTTGTGCCTTTTAACAAACAATGTAGTGTCCATCTTTCCTTTATCAAAATCATTTTTCAAAAGAAATGAACTAAGCCTTTCATACCAAGCTCTTAGAGCTTGTTTCAATCCATACAAGGCTCTATTCAATTTAAAAACATGATTAGGAAAATTATGAGATTCAAAACTAGGAGGTTGTTCAACATAAACTTCCTCCTCAATTACTCCATTTAAAAATGCACTTTTTACATCTATTTGAAAGAGTTTAAAATTCATATGGCACACAAAGAATAAAAGAATCCTAATGGCCTCTAATCTTGCAATGGGGGCAAAGGTTTCATCATAATCTATGCCTTCCTCTTGGTTGTAACCCTTAGCAACCAATCTAGCTTTATTTCTAGTGATGAAACCTTGCTCATCTAACTTATTCCTAATCACTCATTTGCAACCTATAATCGGGTGTTCTTTAGGCCTAGGGACAAGTTCTCATACCTTATTTTTCTCAAATTGGTTAAGTTCCTCTTGTATGGCAATCACCCAACTTTCATCATCAAGAGCCTCATCAATGGATTTTGGCTCAAGTTGAGAAACAAAAGCAAGATTATTATCTAAAAGATGAAGTTAAGATCTAGAACTTACACCCTTAGAGGTATCACTAATAATCAAATCTTTGAGGTGAATCTTGGAGAATCTCTAATCCTTGGGTAGATCTTGACTTAGCTCAACTTCCTGTTAATGTTGTGGTTCCTCATCTACTCTTGATGATTCACCTTCTTCTTTATCTTTATCCGCTTTTCTTATAGTGTCTTCTAACTCCAATTTTTCAAGATCACCTATAAGATCTTCAATAAAAATATCTTTCCTAATATCAAGTTTACTAGATTCATCAAAAACAACATTCATAGACTCTTCAACTACCATAAAACTTTTATTAAAGACTCTATATGCCTTGCTAGAGGTGGAATAACCTAAAAATATACCTTCATTGGTCTTAGAATCAAATTTTCCAAGATTATCCTTAGTATTCAATATATAGCACTTGCATCCAAATACTCTTAGGTATGATATCTTATGTTTTCTACCATTCCATAGCTCATAAGATGTTTTATTGAGAATGGGTCTTTTAAAAACTCTATTTGCAATATAACACGAAGTACTAATGGCTTCGGCCCCAAAGTAATTCGGTAAAGAATACTTATTGAGCATGGTTCTAGCCATTTCTACCAATGTTCTATTTTTCCTTTCTACAATGCCATTTTGTTGTGGTGTTCTAAGAGTTGAAAAGTTGTGAAAAACTCTATTCTCCAAATAATAAGTTTCAAAAGACTTATTTTGAAATTCCTTTCCATGGTCACTTATTATAGAGGAAATGAAGTAACCCTTTTCATTTTGAATTCTTTTTGCAAAGCTTTTGAAAGATCAAAAGTGTCATTCTTGTGAGCTAGAAAGGACACCCAAGTAAACCTAGAGTAATCATCAACTAGGACTAGTGCATAATGTTTTCCACCTAAGCTAGCACTTCTAGTAGGTTTTATTAAGTCCATATGAATTAGTTGAAGGGGTATAGATGAACTTACAACATTTTTAGCTTTGTAGAAGGCTTGATGTTGCTTCCCTATTTGGCAAGGACCATATGTCTTGTCTTTAGTGAAGCTTAGCTTGGGAAGGCCTTCCACTAGCTTTCCTTTTGATAGGCTTTATAGTAGATCCATGCTTGAATGTCTAAGCCTTCTATGCCATAACCAAGCCTCATTATTAAAAGACATAAGAAACTTGAAAGATTGGTTAGCCAAATTTTCTAAGTCAATTGAGTAGGTATTGCCTTTCCTTTCACCCTTAAAAACAACCTCATCATCCACTCATGTGGTGACTCGACATTCTCTAGGATCAAAGGTGACTTTATTATCTTTGTCACACAATTGACTTACACTCAACAAATTATATTGTAAGTCATTCACTACTAAAACATTATCAATCAAAGAACAACCATTCTTACCAATGGTTCCAATCCAATTATCTTACCCCTGGCATTGTTACCAAATGTGACATTTCCACTTTCTTTTTCTTTCAATGCCATGAATAGCTTTTTATTGCCCGTCATATGCTTAAAGCATCCACTATCCACATGCCAATTGCATGATTTATTGGTGGCCACCACAAATCCCTACACAATACAAGAAAATCACTTTTTCTTAGGTACCCAAGCGTACTTGGGTCCTAGGAGGTTAGGAGTTGAAGGGTCCTCTAATTTGAGGTGAGCCTTCCTAATATAACAATAAATATTAATATGCTCATATTTCATGCAATAGTGACATTGAAGTTTAGACTTGTAAGTCTTTCTCCTATGCATAAACTTAGTATAAGTAGGAGGTCTGCTCATACTTTGGTTATGTAGGTGCATGCAAGTGCATGAGTGATGAGGAGTGGTATAGAATTGTTTATGTTTGTGTGTGTGAGCATGCTTTTTGTTGTATATGTAAGCATGATTGGCCTTTATTAAAATAGGTCTTGAGCCATTTTGTGCTTTCCCTTTACCTTTAGGCATTGGGAATTTAGTGCTTAGAGCACTTTTCTTCCTCATGACTTCAACACTTGAGGTTTGAGGTGTTGTTGCTCTAACAAATGTAGTGAGTGTAGATGTGGATGAGGAGGCTCCATTCGAGCATAAACCATGTCTAATTATGGGTGGTCTTTGTGATACTATGAGTGTATCCAAAACTTCTTTTCCCTTATGAAATTTAGAGATTGAGCTTCTAAGCTCAATGACTTCTCTTTTTAGGGAGTCATTCTCTTTTCTCAAAGAAACTAATTGTTGAACTAGGATAATTAATCCTCGGTTTAAAACCTCTTTTGATCTTGACAAAGTAAATTGATCATCACTAATGTTTCAAATAAGTGTTGTTATTGCATAATTGAATCAATCCCTCAAGAAGAAATGAAGAAGTTGATGTATTCCAAAGTAACATGTAAATCGCGACCGCAACCTACAAATTCGCGACTGCGATTCATGTTAAGACATGCTGAAAATCAAGCAGGCGAAATCGCAGTGTCATTCTCGGCCGCGATCCCTGAGAAGAAAAAGGTCAAATTATCACAGACGAATTCGCGGTAGAAATCTCGGCTGAGTCGCGACCGCGAATTT
>CATIWR010165906.1:0-20744 GCA_949677035.1 Omphalea diandra | reverse complement strand
CATACATTTGATAGGAACTAGTTATGGTCACTGGTCCTGACATTAGTTAACACATGTGTACATTAAATACATATGGGATTATATATGTATGATGAATAAACCTTAATGTGTATGCATTTTCAAACGTTAAATGCCATGATTTGCAACTGAAGATGATAGTTACAGTTAGTGGTATCAGAGAGTTTAAGTACACATGGGGTAGACGTGTAAATCCCGGTGTGTATGACATCGCGGGGCAGACGGACAAGTTCCGGATGTTAAGTGCTCTAATAGATACCAATTGTAGCCACGTTATGACGTTACAGTTTGTGGTATCAAAGCTGATTTACAAATGAGAACAATGGATGTCATAGTTATTGGTTTGACAAATGAATTTAGATGTTACAGTTTTGGTATTAGAGAGGGCTCAAGCATACATAGGCCAGACGTGTAAATCCTGGTGTGTATGACATCGCGGGGCCAACGGGCAAATCTCGGATGTTGAGTGCTCTGATAGATACCGATTTTAGCATTACAAATTGTGGTAGCAAAAAAAAAAAAATGCTAACATTTAGTGGGATCATTGGTCATTACATTTATTGGTATTAGAGCAACATGATTTGTAAACACAAGTGGTCATTACATTTATTGGAAAACACATACGGTCGTTATAATAGAGATAGTGATTTTCATTGTTGTTTAATAAATACGACTATTTTTCTTAAAGAACCAATGGTTTTATGCCATGTGGACTAGTCGTTAGATAAAAATGGGGTTATGTGAATCTCATGACAATGAATAAGAGTCTCAACTGTGAATTTCATTTGACAAGTAATATATATAAGATCCGCCTAGCATACTTTGAAGATTTTGAAATAATTTTGTTTGTAATGTCTCTTTGGTGCTTGTAGCCTATAAATACACCACTAAATGGACTTGAATATAGGAGAATAACATTCATTATAGTAAAACTTTTTCAAATTTATTTCTCAACTTTTAAACATTTAATTTCTTAAAATTGTGTTGTAGTTGTTTGGTGTGAGCATTAAACACCATTAGATTTGGGTTTAAGAGTGAGCCTTTATAGAGAAAACTCTTATTTGAGGTTTAGAGCAAGCCTTGGAAAACTCTTGTATAGGTTGAGTGTTAGCCTTATAAAACACTAATGAGGTTGTGTGTGAGCCTTGTAAAAACACAAGTTGTAAAGTTAGGTGTGAGCTTTAAAACACCATTAGAGATTAATGAAACACCCAATTGGAAAAATTAGGGAGTAGATATACCTGAACCACTATAAAACTTAGTGTGTTCTACTCCTCTTTTATTTCTTCTATTTCTCTCTTAATAAACCTTTCCTTTTAAAATTTAAAATTTTCTACTAATTCAACCCCTCTTTTTGGTGCATAAAGGCCAACATCTCTCACTCAAGTAGTAAAAAACTTTAAAGTAAAATCACAAAGTATGTTTGATCTTGTTGTGAGTATTGAGAGAATATCTAGAAAGCTTGTTTTTGAAACTTTATTTTAAAGATAACACTTGCAAGCTCTAAATAATAATCTTCTTTTGATTACTAGTTCACTCTTAGATCACCCTTTGATTAGGAATAGCTTTCATAATAGAATACTCACTTAATGGAATAGTTCTATTATTGTTTCTATTAAGAATGGGTCTTTTTATAGGTTGAAACAAAGAAGAAGAAATTAGAAAAAAAGTTATCACTTAATATAACACTTATAGTCAATCAAAGCCCATTGAAATTTCTCCACACTTATTATTGAGTCATCAACCATCATTGATTTCATGAAAATGGGTGGTTGTCAAGCAAAATACAACTTCAACGGTCATCAGTATTAATAAAATGCCCATTGAGACTAGCTATTAGAGAGAAGTTTGTCTCAATGCTCCTTTCATTATTACAATTGTTTATCTTAAATGGTTGTTAAATATTTTCAATGTCAATGTATGTTGAACTATGAACAATGCATGTTGTAGATATTTAGAAAGATGTGAGCTTTGTGCTTTATTTTTCAAAACTTTGTAATAGTGCTTCAATGGCTAATTGAGGAATCTCAGTGCTCATTGAAAACACCTTTAATATCTGTTGAGATATATATTGAGGGGACTAGAGCTTAGAGCTTGTAGCTTGAACTAAAGGAGTTATTCAAAGCCTATTAGAGAACTTCGATTGCATGTTGGCCACCTTCAATGCTTATTACATTTTTAAGTGTGCCTCGTTAGAGGGTCCAAAAGCTTTGGCTCAATCTAAAGGCCTTTTTCAATGACCGTAGTGAATCTTCAATGCCCATTTTGAGGACTTGAGAGTTTAGTTCAATCTAAATAACTTAGTCCAACACTTGTTGCAAAAGTACCATGCCTATTAAGTGCAAAAACAACACCGGTTGCAAAATCTTAACGACCACTTGGAGGACCAAGGAACATAACTATGACTAAGCAGTTGTTTAACACCTATTGTAGAAGAGGGTAGTACTTGTTGAAAAGTCTAGAAGGCTTTGCTTATGTTAGAATGTTACTCTATTAACTATTGAAAGCTTTCAATACTTGTTGCTAACGTTATAATGCATATAGAGAAAAGAACAACACCTGTTAGACCATCAAGCTTGATTTGACTTTCACACTGAAATACTTAGAGTTTTCAATTATAGTTCCTTTTTCAATCAACCTAATTCAAGGAATTGATATACCTATAAGAATTAACACAAATAACTTAAAAAAAGGTCAGTCCTTTGACTTGTTTGTAATCATTAAAACAAGGCTTGGAACCTAAAGGTTCAACATGATTTACTTAGGATGATTTTTAGAGTACCTCCAATCCTTGGGTAGTTTTTGAGTTTAGTTCTCTTTTTTCTTGAGGTGAAACTTATTCTACCACTTGAGGTGGCTCTTGTTCTTAAATACCAATCACATTCTCCTTTGATGAGGAATTGAGCTCTAGCTTCTCAAAGTCACTTATAAGATCATTAACAAGAGTACCTTTCCCAAGATCAAGTTTATTAAACTTATCACAAACAACATTCATTGACTCTTCAACCACTATGGACTTCTTGTTAAAGATTCTATATGCCTTGCTAGTAGTGGAATAGCTTAGAAAAATACCCTTATCAATTTTAGAAGCAAAATTTCCTATGGTTGTCCTTAGTATTCAATATATAACATTTACTTCCAAACATTCTAAGGTATGAAAGCTTAGATTTTCTTTCATTCCCTAACTTATAAGCAATTTTATTTTGAATGGGTCTTTTGCAAACTCTATTTGAAATATAACACAGGTGTTGATGGTTTTAATTGAGCATAGTTCTAGCCTTCTCAAACAATGTTCTATTCTTTATCTCTATAACACCATTTTTTTATGGTGTTCTAGGAGCTAAAAAGTTATGTGAAATCTCATTCTCCAAACAATAGTTATTAAAAAGTTTATTTTGAAATTCTTTTCCATGAACTCTTTTTGCAAAACTTTTGAAAGTATAAAAAATGTCACTCTTATAAGCCAATAAACTAGCCCAATTAAACCTAGAATAATCATTAATTAGGACAAATGCTTAATGCTTTCTACCAAGGCTAACTTTCCTAATAGGTCCAATTAAGTCAATGTGAATGAGTTGAAGAGGTCTAAAGGTACTTACAACATTTTTTGGCTTATGGGATGTTTAGTGTTGCTTCCCCATTTGGCATGGCCCACATATCTTATCCTTAGTAAATTTAAGCTTTAGAAGACCCTCCACAAGCTCCTTTTTGGATAGATTTTGGATAAGCTTTATGCTTGCATGTCTAAGTCTTCTATGCTAAAGTGATGCTTCATTTCTAATAGACACAAGACATTTGAAGAATCAGTTAGCCAAATTGTCTAAGTCAATTATATATGTGTTGCCTTGTCTTTCACCTTTAAAAACTATATTCTCATCTACCAAGGTGGTGACAACATACTCTTTAGAATCAAAGGTAACTTTGTTACCCTTATCACGTAATTGACTTACACTTAATAAATTATGCTTTAAACCATTAATTAAAAGAACATTATCAATAATGGGCAACTTTCTTATTAATTACACTAATGCCAATTACCTTATCCTTAGCATTGTTTCTAAGTGTCACATTACCACCATATTTCTCTTTAATGGATGTGAATAGTTTCTTATTGCTAGTCATGTGCTTTGAATATCCATTATCCACTTGTCAATCATTATCTTCCTCATTTATGGCTTCTAAGCATACCTACAATGCAAAGTGAATTCACCTTTGTTTAGGTACCCAAGCATACTTGGGTCATAGAGGTTAGGCTTAGAAGGATCCTCTCGTTTGAGGTAAGCCTTCTTAATGTAATAAAATACATTTATGTGACCATATCTCATGCAATAGTGGCATTGGAGGTTAGACTTATTAGTCATTCTCCTATGAGTAATTTTAGCTTAAGTAAGGGGCCTACTCATGCCATAGCTAAGTGTATGCATACAAGAACATATGTGGTGAAGAGTAAAAGGTGTGCATTTTTAGGCATGCCTCTTTTGGTACATGAAAACATGATTAGATCTTTGAGTTATGGCCTTTAAGCTTTGGAATGGCTTTCCCTTGCCCTTGGGCATGAAAAGTTTAGTGCTAAGAGCACTTTTCTTTCCAACTACCTCTATGCTAGAGGTTTGAGGTGTAGAGGCTCTAATGAAAGTGGGAGGAGAGGATGTAGATGAAGAAACACTATTAAAGCCAAGACCATGTCTCACAAGGAGTGGTCTTTAAGATATAATGAGAGTATCCAAAGCTTCTTTCCCTTTGTGAAATTTAGAAATAAAATTTCTCAAGTCAATGACCTTAATTTTTAAAGATTCACTTTCTTTTCTTAAAGAATCAAGTGAGAATGGAGTTTTAGAAAGTTGTTCTAAAGACTTCTTGAGTTCTTAATTAGAGTTTCTTAAGTTACAAATAAAGATCATTTTAACTTTTCAAATCATCCTTAAGTTTAGAACATTTTTATTGTAAACTTTTCATTTTAGATTTATATTTATCACATCTTAAATACATAGCTTCAAGTAGGTCATCATCCTCATCCTCATACATATCAATATCATTACAAGATTAGTAAGAAGTGCTTAACTCATTGGATGAGTCATCTTAAGCCATGAAGCAAAAGTTTAAAACTTATTCATCCACCTCATTTTCACTTGAGTCATCATCCCAACTTGCCTTGAAGCCTTTCTTCTTCTTTTTGTCCCATCACTCTTCTTCTTAAGCTTGAGGCAATCAGATTTGATGTGACATTGCTTCTCATATTTAAAGCAAGTGATATCATTCTTCTTCCCTTTGAGGTTAGACAATGCTTTCTTAAGGCTTGTTCTTTCCTTTCTTCTCTTTATGAGCTCCTTGAACTAACTTGAGAGCATGACAAGCTCTTTTTCTTCTTTTTCACTTTCATCACTATCACTCGTACTAACTTCCACCTTATTATCTTTGCTAGATGATCTAAGGACAATAGTCTTCTTTTCTCCTTTGTCTCTTTGATCTCATATTCAATTCTTCATCCTTTTTTATCACCATCTCATGAGTAAGAAGTTTTATGACATGAACAAGGTTGATTTGATTCCTTACCTATATGTTAAAGAATAGTTGCCCAAATCTATGTTAGATTTTTTACATTCAAATCCTAACTAGACCTCTATAAAACTTGTTTTGAAAAACCTAAGTTATGAAGATTCAAAGTTATGTTAATTCAAATCCTAAATCAACCAAGCCAATTTAAGATTAAATTAACAAGTTTGTGAAATTATTAAGCCTTTACTTAACAATCTCGCCAAGTCCACTCAAGAACTCAAGAAGAGAATTTAATCTCACAAGCAAAATTGCTAAAAAAAATATTATGGATTGAATGCCTTCTTGGTTGAATATGAAAGGCTATTTATAGCTTCACAATGCTCAAAGAAAATTCTAATGGGATTTAGTTTACATTCCCTAACCAAATTCATATTTCCTAATGCAATAAGGAATGGATAATCATAAGCTAAATAGGAAAACCTAAAGAAACATTATGATTAGTTAACAAAATTAGACCAAGATCTTTTCCTAGCTAAAAAACTAGTAGTAATCCTAAACAGAAAAGTAGAAGTATTCGACCTAATGAGGAAATCCTAATGGTATTAGGAAACATTGTCAACTAAGGACATCTTGCAAGAATCTTTAACTTTAAGCTACACACCTTGGCCTTTTTGTTGCACACCTTGGGCTTTTTGTTCCATATCTTGGTTGAATTGGATTGGGCTTTGGTGCTCTACAAAAGTTAGGCTCCATTGTGTTAAGTTAAGTGCTCCATTTGAAGAGTTTAAGCTCCCATCATTTTTATTTGGGCTTCACATATCCTTTGCTCTTTTTTAGGCTAGTGTAAGTGTAATTCCTTATTGCATGAATGCTCTAATTGCCTCATCAAAATTCTTTAGTCTTTCTCTTGTGATTAGGCCATGAAGTTAAAGTGGATCCTTGATTGCCTTAGTCGACTACATCATTCCCTCCTTCCTTAAGAGAATTCATCCTCTAATCAATACCTTCATTAAAGTCAAAAGGAGATAAATCAACAAAATTAAATGTAGCAGTAACATTATCACCACTAGGCAAGTCTAATTTGTAAGCATTATCATTAACCCTCTCAAAGACTTGAAAAGGTCCATCTCCCTTAAGGTTTAGCTTACTTTTTCTAAGGTTAGGAAACCTTTATTTCCTAAAGTGTACCCAAACCCAATCACCTTATTCAAATACAACTTTAACTTAACTTGTATTTGCATTTTTAGCAATTTGTTCATTCCTCTTTTCAATATTCAAATGCACCTTCTTATGAAATTGTTTAACAAAATCAGATTTCTTCTTAACTTCCATATAAACTCGCTAATTAGAAGGAATAGGGAAAAGATCTAATGGACTTAATGGTACAAGCCTATAAATAATCTCCAAAGAGCAATAATGCGTAAAAGAATGCACACTCCTATTATATGCAAATTTTATATGTGGTAGAAATTCTTCCCAAGACTTCAAATTCTTTTTGATCAAGACTCTCAAAAGTTGCCTTAGAGTCCTACTCATAACCTTAGTTTGACCATCAGTTTATGGGTGGCATGAAGTAGAGATAACAACTTAGTCCCCAATTTGTCCTAGAATGTTTTCCATAAGAAACTCAAAAATTTTGTATCCCTATCACTAACAATAGTTCTAAGCATACCATCTAACCTTACAATCTCTTTTAAAAAAAAATTGGTTATGTTAATGACATCATCAGTTTTGTGACATGCAATAAAATGTGCCATTTTCGAAAATCTTTCAACAACCATAAAAATCGAATCATTACTACATTTTGACCTTGGTAACCTAAAAATAAAATCCATGATATATTAATCTAAGGAACCAGGAATGGGTAGAGGCATATAAAGACCATGCATTTTCTACTTAGATTTAGCTTGTATGCATGCCACACATTTATCACACACTTTTTGAACATTAATTCACGTATTAGGCTAAAAAAAGTGCCCCATGTCAAACATCCAAAATCTTTTGAACTCTAAGGAGACCTATTAGTCCACCATTATAGTCTTCCTTAACTAACAATTCATGTAAAGAACTCTTAGATACGCAAAGTTTGTTATCTTTAAACAAGTATCTATCATGACTAAAGAATCTATCAAAAGCACCCTTTTTGCAATTTGTAATGAAATCATAAAATTTGAATCACTATTACACAAATCTTTGATATACTTGAAACCAAGTAATTTAACATCAAGGATAGAAAGAAGAGTATACCTTCGAGATAGTGCATTGGCCATGTTGGAATAGGAGGGTCAATCTTAGGTCTAAGAACTCTTTTGATCTTGACAAAGGAGATTGATCATTATTAATGGTTTATTTAACTGTTGTTTTGCAGAAATTAATAGGATCTTCAAGTGAAGTTGGATGGAGCTCTTAAACTCCAAATTGACTTCTAATTTGTCATTGCGATCCTTTTGAAGACTTGCTAAAAATCAGAAAGGCGAAATCGCAGAGCCATTCTCGGCCACGACTCACCCAAAAGAAGGAGTCCAAAAGTGACAAACTGATTCGAGATCTATGTACCATTAGAGTCGTGACCGCGATTTTCAAAAATTCTCAAGAAGGAAACAAGTCTATAACAAAAGCTTGACAAATGTCCCAAGTGACCATTAGAAGACAAAAATTGCGAAGGCAATTGGTTGGTAGCGACTGCGATTCATGGAGTGGAAAATGCAATTTCTGACATACGAATTTGCATTTTAAGTCACGGCTTGCACAAAGAAATTCACGACCGTGACTTTTATTAGTAGAAGAAACACAACAACTATATTTTCCTAGTGAACCAATGACAAGAAGACACGTGGACTAGCTGTTAGACATAAATGGGGTTTTCAACAACAAATTTTGGTTCTCGTATGAAAATTTGGAATTCACGACCGCGACTTGAGCCTGACAAGCAATTAATGCAAAATCTATCTAGCATACCTTAAAGATTTTATACTAGTTTTATTGCAACATCTCTTTGGTGGGTAGAGGCTATAAATACCTCACCAAACAGATGTAAATGCAAGAGAGTTGATAACTTTGTAACCAAACTCTTACAATTTTGCTACTGAATCTTTTCTATTCTTTTAGAGATTGTTTGGTGTGAGCATAAACACCATTTGTAAAGGTTGTAGTGCGAGCCTGTAAAAACACTACGAGAGGTTATTATGTGTACATGTACAAACACAAGTGTAAAGTTATTGTGTGAGCCTCAAAAACACAAGTGTAAAGGTTATTGTGTGAGCCTTCAAAACACAAGTGTAGAAGTTTAGTGTGAGCTTGAAAACACTATTAATAGATAGTGGAACACCTAATTGCTGAAAATTGGGCAATGGACGTAGGGTCAATTATACCCGAACCACTATAAATCTTGTGTCTACTTTCTACTCATTCTCTTCCCTATCTTCTTGTTTTAAATTTTAATACATCAATTCAACCCCGCCCTTCTTGGTGCCTAGGACCAACAAGTGGTATCAGAGCCAAAACACTCAAACAAACCTTCATTGGTGAGTAAAAGATCATGGCACAAGAGGGAATCCACTCACACCTTAAGCCTTACTTTGATGGTTCCAACTATACTCATTAGAAGTATAAAATGGAAATCTACCTTGACACAGATGTGGTTGTCAAAGAATGGAAGCCACCCACTAAAGTAATGGATGGAATTAAAGAACTTATCCTAAGAGAAGAATGTGTTAAAGCTCACTAGAGATCAAAATGGCAAAAAAAAGAGAGCGATGACCATGCTTCTAAGCTCTCTCTCTCTAGAGAAGAGATTGAAAGAGTACAACATTGTCAAATTGCATATGCCATTTGGAAGACTTTAGAGAACTATCATGAAGGCATAACTCTAGTCAAATCAAGCTGTTTAGAGATGTATGTCATCGAATGGGAACTCTTCATGATGTAGGACAATAAGAGCATCACAAAAATGACAAATAGGCTCTTGTCCATTGTCACCAACATGAAGAAATTTGAAAGAGCTCTCACCAACTTCATGGTAAACACAAAAATCCTTAAAACTCTTCCTCTAGATAAATTTGGTGCTAGAGTTTATTACATATAAGAGTCCAATATAGAGATTGGAAAGGTTCCAATCGACATGTTGATAGGAAAACTCTTGACTCATGAGTTGGCCTTGCAAAAGGATGAACAAATGAAGAAGCTAATAGGCCAAGGAGATAAACAAGAAAAGGAAAGAAGAACTTTGGCTCTTAAGTCTTCAATAAAGGAGAAGGAGGTAGAAATCACCTCAAGTGATGAAGAAAGTGACAAGGAAGAAGAGGAGCTAGCAATGCTCTCTAGAAGGACAAAGGAGTTGATCAAGAGAAGAAAATAAAGAAAAGGCTTCAAGAAGACAACTCCTAGTCCAAGAGAGAAATCCAACGAAGTCACTAGCTATGAATGTGGGAAGCAAGGCCACATCAAGTATGAGTGTCCCAAGTTAAAGAAGAAGAAGAAGAAATGGGACAAGGAGAAGAAGAAGAGTTTTTCAGCCACTTGGGATGATAGCTCAAGTGAAGAAGAGGAAGGAGCAGTTGCCAATATTTGCTTCATGGCACAATAAGACTCTACTAATGAGGTAAGTACTTCTTCTCATTCTCATTCTGATTTTGTTTGATGAGATAGATGAAGAGCTTCTAGAGGCTCTAACCATGAGATGTGACAAATACAAGTCACAAATGAAATCTTACAAGAGAAAATGTCAAAAGCTAGAGGATGATTATAAATCCCTCAATAAGAGAATTAAGAGAATTTAATGATGAGCTCAAAAAATCAGTAAATAGTATTTCTTTTTCATCTTCTTCAATGGATTCACTTAGAAAGGAGAATGACACTCTAAAAGGAGAAGTCATTGAGCTTAGAAGCTCAATCTCTAAGTTCCATAAAGGAAAAAAAGCATTAGATACATTGATTGTATCATAAGACCTCTATTAATTAAACATGGTCTAGGTTTTAATGGAGCCTCCTCATCATCTCAAACCACATTTATTAGATCTTTAGAACCTCAAATATCAAGCATTAAGGTAATTGGGAAGAAAAGTGCTCCTATAACTAAGCCTCCTAAGCGTAAGGGCAAAAGGAAGGCTCTCCCAAGCTCTAGAGCTAAGATTCAAAGAGCTAACCATGCCTATATGTACAACAAAAAACATGGTCATTCTCATAAAAATTTTTCTACTCTTACTCATCATATATGTTTATGCATGCATTCGCATGATCAAGATATGAGAAGACCTCCTACTCATACTAAATTTATGCATAGGAAAAAGACTCATAAGTCTAAACTCCAATGTCATTATTGCATGAGATTTGGACACATTAATATTCATTGTTATATTAGGAAGGCTCACCTCAAACCAGAGGATCCTTCGTTTTCTAACTCCAAGGATCCAAGTATGCTTAGGTACCTAGGAAAATGTAACTAACTCATTATTATTGTGTAGGGGAATGTGACAACCACCAAATTAAGCAATTGGCATATGGATAGTGGATGATCCAAACACATGACAAGAAATAAAAGACTATTCACAACATTGAAAGAAAAAGAAGGTGGAAATGTCACATTTGGTAACAATGCCAAGGGTAAGGTAATTGGCATTGGAACCATTGGTAAGAATGGATGCTCTTTAATTGATAATGTTTTTTTAGTTAGTGGCTTACAACATAATTTATTAAGTGCAAGTCAATTGTGTGACAAAGGTAACAAAGTCACCTTTGATCCTAGGGAATGCTGAGTCACCACTTTAGTTTTTCAAGGGTGAAAGGAAAGGCAATACCTACTCAATTGACTTGAACAATTTGGCTAACTAATCTTTTAAGTGTCTTATGTCTATGAGCAATGAAGCTTGGTTATGGTATAGAAGGCTTAGACATGGAAGCATGGATCTTCTTCAAAGCCTACCTAAAGGAAAGTTAGTAAAAGGACTTTCAAAGCTTAATTTCTCTAAAGACAAGACAAGTGGTCCATGCTAAATGGGGAAGCAACACCATGCCTCTCACAAATCCGAAAATGTTGTAAGTTTAAATATAGCTTTTCAACTTATCCATATGGACTTGATAGGATCCACTAGAAGTGCTAGCCTAGGTGAAAAATACTATGCACTAGTCCTTGTAGATGACTACTCTAGGTTTACTTGGGTATCTTTTCTAGATCATAAGAATGATTCATTTGATGTTTTTAAAACCTTTGCAAAAAGGGTTCAAAATGAAAAAGGTTACTTCATATCTTCTATTAGAAGTGACCATGGAAAGGAATTTCAAAATGAGTGTTTTGAAAATTATTATTTGGAGAATGGAGTTTTTCATAATTTTTCAACTCCTACAACACCATAACAAAATGGTGTTGTAGAGAGGAAAAATATAACATTGGTGGAAATAGCTAGAACAATGCTTAATAAGTATTCTCTACCAAATTATTTTTGGGCCAAAACCATTAAAACTGCATGTTATATTGCAAAATAAAGTTTTTAAAAGACCCATTCTCAATAAAACTTCTTATGAGCTATGGAATGGTAGAAAACCTAAGATATCATACCTAAGAGTGTTTGGATGTAAGTGCTTTATTTTGAACACCAAGGATAATCTTGGGAAATTTGATTCCAGGTCCAATAAAGGAATCTTCTTAGGTTATTCCACCTAAAGCAAAACATATAGAGTCTTTAAGAAAAGTTCAATAGTAGTTGAAGAGTCTATGAATGTTGTTTTTGATGAATCTAGTAAACTTGATCTTGAGAAAGATATTTTTGTTAATGATCTTGTAGGTGATCTTGAAAAGCTGAAATTAGATGATTCTACAAGAAGAGTTGATAAAGATAAAGATAAAGAAGAAGGTGATTCATTAAGAGTAGATGAAGACCAACATCATCAACAACAAGTAGAGCCAAGCCAAGATCTACCGAAAGATTGGAGATTCTCCAACAAGGACTTGATCATTGGTGATACATCTAAGGGTGTAAGTACTAGATCTCAACTTCATCATTTAGATAATAATCTTGCATTTATTTCTCAACTTGAGCCAAAATCAATTAATGAGGCTCTTGATGATGAAAGTTGGGTACTTGCTATGTAAGAAGAACTCAACCAATTTGAGAGAAACAAGGTATGAGAACTGGTCCCTAGGCCTAAAGAACACTCAATCGTAGGTTGTAAGTGGGTGTTTAGGAGCAAGTTAGATGAACAATGTTTCATCACTAGAAACAAAGCTAGATTGGTTGTAAAAGGATACAACCAAGAGGAAGGCATATACTATGATGAAACCTTTGCCCCCATAGCAAGATTAGAGGCCATTAGGATTCTCTTAACATTTACATGTCCCATTCAAATGGATGTGAAAAGTGCCTTTTTTGAATGGCATTATAGAGGAGGAAGTCTATGTTGAACAACCTCCTGGTTTTAAGTCTCATTATTTTCCAAACCATGTTTTCAAATTGAACAAAGCCTTGTATGGATTGAAACAAACTCCAAGAGCTTGGCATGAAAGGCTTAGTTCATTTCTCTTGTAAAATAATTTTGAAAAGGGAAAGGTTGACACTACACTATTTGTTAAAAAACACAAGCATGATACATTAATTGTTCAAATCTATGTTCATGATATTATCTTTGGTGCTACTAATGAATCTCTTTGTGAGGAACTTGCTAAGAGTATGACTAGGGAATTTGAAATGAGTATGATAGGAGAGCTTAAGTTCTTTCTCGGTCTACAAATCAAGCAATCCAAAGAAGGGATCTTTATCAACCAAGCCAAGTGCACAAATGAGATACTGAAGAAATTTGGCATGGATGGTTACAAAGTAGCTAAAACTCTAATGAGTAGTTCCATCAAGGTAGACAAGGATGAATTGGGTAAAGTGGCAGATGAAAAGAGATATCGATGTATGATCGGATCTCTACTTTATCTTACTGCTTATAGGCCATATATCATATTTAGTGTTTGTATGTGTGTTAGGTTCCAATCATCTCCTATAAAGTCACATTTGAATGTTGTTAAAAGGATTTTTAAATACTTGCATGACACAAATCACTTAGGGTTATGGTATCCTAAGGAGTCATCTTTTAGCCTTGTAGAGTATTCCGATGCAGATTACGCAGGTAGTTTATTAGATAAAAAAAAGCACTTTCTGGACTTGCCAATTTATAGGTGAATGCTTAGTTTTTTGGTTTAGTAAAAAGCAAGTATTGGTTGCCTTATCCACTGTGAAAGTCGAGTATATGGTGATGGGTTATTGTTGCACCCAAGTTCTTTGGATGAAACAACAATTGAAGGAGTTTGGCAAAGTAGTTGATCATATTCCCATTAAATGTGATAACACAAGTGCTATTAATCTCTCTAAGAGTCCCATCCAACATTTTAGAAGTAAACACAGATATTAGACATCATTTTCTTAGAGATCATATGTAAAAAGGTGATGTTGTGTTGGAATTTATTGACACAAATCATCAGCTAGTAGATATTTTCACTAAACCTCTAAATGAAAAAAGGATGAACCTCATTAAGAGAGAATTGGAATGCTTGATGGAAGCTCCCTAAAGTGAAAATTTTTGATCTTATATGAAATATTGCTATGTGTATTGATATTTGTTGTTTTGTGATATTTATGGGTGATAGAGTTAAGTGGATCACAATGTTTTTTAAAATTCAACCATCTTTCATTGATGACTCATAATTAGTGGTCGCTATTCCTTCTTTAGGGTTACAAGTCATTTTCACCCGACTGTAAAACATCAATTTGTGGCCGCAAAATTTCCTATCCACCACGAATTGTATCAAATTTTCAAAATTTTGATCGTTAAGGCATGTATTCCCAAGGAAAATTTGTCCGTTACTCACAGTTTTCAAAATTAGAGGTCGCGACTTAAAAAATTATAGATGTGAATTTGGGTAACCACCAACCATTTATGAGATTTGATGGCCAACCATTTCCAACCCTTCATAACTCTTCTTCTAGCCATTTCTAGCCATTGATATGCCTCTTCAAAGGCTATATAAACCCTTCAAATAGTATTTTTCATCACTTCATCTATATTCTCAAACACTAAAACCCTTATAGCATCAATCCTTTTCTAATTTTCTCTCTTGATTGCAATGGCCCCCAAGAAAATTTTTAGAGTAGATAAGGGCAAAGCAGTGGCTCAATCTTCTGGCCCCCCTGCCGTTCAATGTATTAAAGGTGTAACCAAAGAGGGGAAGGAAAGGTACAAGGCCAACACTTCCAAAATAATTCTACCTAAAAAAAATTCCTTCATCCTTTCTCTTAGAGACACTTGACATCAACAATGAAGTATAAGTGTTCCTATCGAATCTCGGATGGAACGAGTTCATCTTTTAAGATGAACCCAGCTACGATGAGGTGGTGTGGGAATTCATGTGCACCTTCCAATTAAGCAGAAAAGCCGAATCTCCAGCAAGATAATACATGTTAGTATTTCGGGCATTTAGTGACCCTTTTTATATAACCTTTGACCAAATTTCATCCGTTTTTAACTTGCAAGTCGGAGAACACATTCCTTTCATCATCTTTGCACTTGACGTCATCTACTCTGAATTTTGATCAGAGATCTCTATCAAAACCAAATACGACCCTTGCTCCTCACTAGCCAAACACATAAAGTCTTTACCCCTTTGAATCCTTCATCGCATCATCACTTTCTTGATCAATGCAAGAGGTGATGACAATGAGAAGGTGTCCTAAAAAGACTTGGCATTTTTGTTCTGCCTTGTTAAAAATAAACTAATCCAAACCGGTCGATACCTTGTGGATCAATTGATTCACATGAGTACAAAGCCAAAAAGCCAATTTCTCTTGCCCTCCCACATTACTGCCATTTACAGATATGTTGGAGCACTTGGTGAGGAAAAAGAAAAATTCCTTACTAAGAAGTTTCTTCCATCCCAAAACTTCCTATACCTTACCTACTTGATCAATGCCAAAGCCATACACCCAAATACTTATGCTTATACCTTGGGTGCTTTCGGTGTAAAGTGGATGGAAAGTTGACAAGCCCCTAAGAGGAAAAGACTCCAAATAGAAAAAGGCATAAGTGTTATTCCTCCTCTTCCTCCTAAACCAAAGTCCGAGTTGATTTGTCTCTTACCACCATCAACAACAAATTAGACAAACATATGAGGATGATGAAGAGAAGGTTCCTTTTCCTTTCACAGTGATATGGTGGATCTTCAAGAGAAACTATGAGTTCCTCCTTGCCACCTTCTGAACTTCACTAAATTTTATGACACTCAAGATGAGGATGGCAATAAAGATGTTGAGGATAGGGATGAAGCTGAGGGAGCCACATAAGAGCAAGCAGCAGACACTTCTAGAGATGATGATGATTCTCCCAGTTTCTAGCTTAGGAAACTATTTTTCATGTTTTCTAGTTCTTTGTTTAGTTTGTTTTTACTTTTTCAACTATGTGTGATCCTACAATTGTCAATAAATAAAGTGTGATTTTCTTACAAATACTTGCTTTGTGTGATTGATACATTCTTCTTTATGGTTTACTTTCTTATGAATGCTCCTAATCCATACTTATGCTTGTTCACATTCTCCTCTAACACCTTCTTTTTGATCTTGCCAAAGGGAGAGACATAGACACTAAGAAAAATCTAAGTTTAAAGTCTAAGGAGGAGTAAGTGCAAATAACTTGCAACTAAGCATAAGTTTAGGGAGAGCTTTATACTATCACACTTAGGATTTTTAAGGCATTTCTCTTAAATTAATTAAATGTCATACTTAGAATTTTATCTTAAGCGTTTATTGATTCAATAGTATATTTAACTTCACATTTCAGTATCCATTTTTTTAACTTTGGATCAATCTAAGTTATCAAAATCAAAAAGGGGGAGATTGTTGGACTAAGAGGGTCAATTATAGGTCTAGGAACTCTTTTGATGTTGACAAAGGAGATTGATCATTATTAATGGTTTATTTAAGTGTTGTTTTACAGAAATTAATAGGATCTTCAAGTGAAGTTGGATGGAGCTGTTAAACTCCAAATTGACTTCTAAATCGCGACTACAATAATAGAATTCGCGACTGCGATCCATTTAAAGACTTACTAAAAATTAGACAGGCAAAATCGCGGAGCCATTCTCGACCATGACTCACTTAAAAGAAAGAGTCCAAAAGTGACAGACTGATTCGCGATTTATGTAGCTTCAGAGTCGCGACCGCAATTTTTAAAAAGTCTTAAGCGAGAAATAAGTCCACAACCAAAGCTTGACAAATGTCTCAGATGACTGTTAGAATATAAAAATCACAAAGGCAATTTGTTGGTAGCGATTGCATGAAGTGAAAAATGCAATTTTTGATAAACGAATTCACGTCCTAAGTCGCAGCCTGCACAAAGAAATTCATGACCGCTACTTTTGTTAGCAGAAGAAACACAATGGCTATATTTTCCTAATGAACCAATGGCAAGAAGACATGTGGACTAGCCATTAGACATAAACGAGGTTTTCAGCTGCAAGTTTTGGCTCCCGTATGAAAATTTGGAATTCAGGACAGTGAATGAGCAGTAACGATCGCAACTTCAGCCTGACAAGCAATTAATGCAGAATCTGTCTAGCATACCTTGAAGATTTTATACTAGTTTTATTGCAACGTCTCTTTGGTGGGTAGAGGCTATAAATACCTCACCAAACATATATAAATTTAAGAGAATTGATAACTTTGTAACCAAACTCTTGCAATTTTGCTACTCAATCTTTTCTATTCTTTTAGAGATTATTTGGTGTGAGCATAAACACCATTTGTAAAGGTTATAGTGTGAGTCTATAAAAACATAAAGAGAGGTTGTTTTGTGAGCCTATAGAAACACTAGTGTAAAGGTTGTTGTGTGAGCCTAAAAAACATAAGTGTAAAGGTTATTGTGTGAGCCTTCAAAACACAAGTGTAAAAGTTTAATGTGAGCTTGAAAACACCATTGATAGATAGTGGATTACCCAATTACTGAAAATTAAGGAGTGGACGTAAGGTCAATTATACCCGAACCATTATAAATATTGTGTCTACTTTCTACTCATTCTCCTACCTATTTTCTTGTTTTAAATTTTAATACACCAATTCAACCCCCCTCTCCCCCCTTTTGGTGCCTAGGGCCAACAGGCCACTATATTTTCCTTACCTTGTTTATGCCTTCTAAGATATGGAAAAGACTCGATAAAGTCACTCCACTTAGCATGTATTTTGTTCAATTTGTATTATCCTTTAAGGTATTTAAGAGATTCATGGTTGGTATGGATCTCAAACTCTTTAGGACAAATATAGTGTTGTCATGTTTGCAAAGCCCTAACTAAAGCATACATCTCTTTATCAGAAGTTGGATATTTTAATCAAGGCCAATTAAGTTTTTCACTAAAGTAGCCTATAAGCCTTCCTTCTTACATCAAAATAACTCTAATACCTAAACCTAAGGCATCACATTCAATTTCAAAAGTGTTACCAAAATTAGGCAAAGCTGATAAAAGTTCACTGGTTAATTTAGATTTCAACAAGTCAAAAGCATGTTATTGCATCTCCCCCTATTTAAAACCAACATTTTTTTGTATAATTTCAGTTAAGAGAGTTATAATTGTGCTAAAAATCCTTTATAAACCAAATCATAAAACTTGCTAAACCATAAAAAGTCCTTACCTCACTTACATTAGATGGAATTAGCCATGCCTTAATGGCATTTACCTTTTCATCATCAACTTCTATTCCATCTTTGCTAACAACAAAGCCTAGAAAAATAAGCTTAGAAGTAATAAAAAAAAGAACACTTTTTAAAGTTAGCATATAATTTTTCTTTTAGCAAAATTTCAAAAACAAACCTTACATTCTTTACATGCTCTTCTAAAGACTTAGAATAAGCAAGAATGTCATCAAAATAAATAAGGTTCACACACAACCTTACACAAGAGTTTTTCACACTTAGGTTCACTTTAAAGGTCTGACACAAAGTGTTTATGGTTCACACCTAACCTTCAACAACTCAAGTATAAAGAATTAAAGAGCTAAAGAGTTGAGAAGCCAAATTACAAGACTTTTGCCATAATTAAATGCTATCCTCTTCCATTCAAAGCCATTTGGTTGAGTGTTTATAAGTTCCAACCATCTAAGAGCCATTACGATCAAAAAATATATCTAAATCTCTAAAGTTGGCAAGCAAATCTTATATTAAATGATTGTCAAAGGCAAGTTATGGTCAGGAGAAAATATCATGGTTGCGATCTTATTATCATTATAGATTTTGCCATTTCTTGGTTGTGATCATAAAATGTGTGACATTTTGGCACTAGTTCTTAAAAAACTAGTTGTTGGTACCTTTTAATGGATTATAAAGGTCATGGTTAAGATTTATTTATTACAGTCGCTACTAAGATATCATCAGAATAGTGGATCACTACTCCCACCACAAATCAAGTTGGAGATTTTGAGTTTTAAGTTAAAGTTTAATTATGGTTGCAACCATAATTCATTGTCAAAAATTTTAAAACCTCAAATGACTTCTTATTCATGGCTCACTTTGACTAGTCCTTAAGTTGGTCATTGGAGTTCTTCCTAAGTTATTTGAATGTAGTGGTTGTAACCTAAGGCATGATAATCACTGCAAATCAAACTGTGAAATTTAATCCTAAATTTTCCTAGGTTAGTGGTTGCGACCTCTAAGTCTTGGTCATGATTTTAGGAGCAGTTATGATACTTAGAACATTTCACTTTGATTCAACTTTCAATGTGTTCCTAAATTAAATTCTATAAGAAGAAAACTTAAAATAGATGTTAAAACCTTTCAATATTATTAAGATTAAAAGAGAGATTTCACTTAGGTTTGACCAACCTAGTCCAATAAAATTTATGGGTCTCTTTTCACCTTCTCATATGAATAGGTCATACTTGTTGCAGTTGATTATGCTAGTAAATGGGTGGAAGCAAAGGCATACCCCACTAATGATGCTAGGGTGGTGATGAAGTTCATAAAGAAATACATTTTCATAAAATAATAAGTGATGATGATTCCCACTTTTGTAATTGCCAATTTGAAAGCCTTTTACAAAAATATGGTGTGACTTATAAGGTCGCAACTCCACTCCTAAGGTACCACTCATGAAGCGATGGTCTAGACATCAAATATTATTCATAAGAAAGGCCTTCAACATTTTTCGCCTTCTGCGACTAGGCCTTCGCATGTCCTCTCCAATTTAAGCATAGTTGTAATAAGAATAAACAACCATTGTAAGTATAAGGCCATGGAATAGTAAATAAATGACTAAAAATTAATACAGGGTTCCCTTTTTGCAGGATAATAGCACCTAGTCATGGGTGAAAGCATTCAGATGAGCACACCTACCATATACAAAAGACTCCTACTGAGGCATGGAGCTCCACCATACGAAGTGAGGATAGACATCCTCCATGTCCACATGGGGTTGTTTCTCACCAGTAGACCCAACTCGATGCCCTAAACCTGTTAACAAGCCTAACATCAGTTCAAGGCCCTAATAAAAGGAAATAAAAATATGAAATAAGTCAAGCAATACTCATGACTAGCACTCGATAAGCACTGCACATATAAGACTAGCCCTAGCAACACCAATCTAAATATCGATACAAGAGGACTAGTGTCACTGTAACATCCCTAGCCACATTCATTAGCATGAGCATATGCATTAGATAAATAATCATTTAGAAGCACCATTGCATTTGGGGACACTTGAGCATATATGTAGTGTTTGCATAGTTGTATGACAAATTGTTTTATATTGTGTGCATATTATAATATCATAAATAATGGTGTTTTAGAGCTTAATTAAAAGTATAAGGAGTATCTAGGAATTAGGAGATGGATGGAAGTGCTTAATGAGTGAAGAAGAGGGACTAAAACCAAAACTTTTAACTTTCAACCAATAGGAAACCAGCCCGAATCTTTTGACTTATTTAAGATAAAATACAGACCATTAGGGTCAGATTTTGAGGGAAAAACGTGGGGGTATACCAGAAACAAGAGAGAGCAAAGGAAGAAGAAAGGAAGGAAGAGGAAGAAGAAGAAGAAGAAGAAGAGAGGGAGAAGAGTGAGCTGCCTAGGGTTTTGCAATTCTGGGACAGTAGGTAAGTAAATTTATCTTCTTCTTAACTGGAATTAACATCTCATGACATGTTAATCATGCATGGTTAGTGAGAATTATGGAGTAATTGAGGTAGATCTCTTGGATGGAAGTTGTAATCCAAGAGAAT
>CATIWR010165898.1:0-41636 GCA_949677035.1 Omphalea diandra | reverse complement strand
AGGCTAACACAAAACCTCACTCAAGTGTTTCACTAGGCTCACACTTAAACCTTCCTATAAGTGTTTTTACAGGCTAACACAAAACCTCACAACTTGGTGTTTAATGCTCACACCTAACAATCACAATTTCATAAAGAAGATGAAGAAAATGAGTAGCAAAGATTGAGAGCTTTAATCACTTGTAATAAATTCCTTAGCAACCTTATCCATGGTTGTTTAATGGAGTATTTATAGGCAAACTTCACCAAAGAGATGTTGTAAATCATAGCTCATCAAATCTTTGAGACATGCTTGACAGATTTTACATTAAATGTTTGTCAGGATGAAATCGTGGTCGCTACTGCCTTTCGCGGTCGCAAAATCTAAATTCTTCAAGGGAAATCCCGTTTATGCCTAACAGCTAGTCCACGGGGCAGCTTCTTATTAGTTCACCAGGAAAATATAGCCATTGTCTTTTACCTACTTTTAGAAGTCGCAGTCGCGAGTTTTCTTGCACAGGACGCGATAGAGGACGCAAATTCATCTGCCAAAGAAGTCATCTTTCTTCCACAGGATACGCGGTCGTTACCAGTAAGATGCCTTCGCGAAATTTGACTTCCAACAGTCTTCTGGGACACTTGTCAAGCTGTGGTTGTGGACTTGCTTCCCTCTTGAGTTACTTTGAAATTCGCGGTCGCGACTAAGACGTGACTTGCACCGCGAATTCATCTGTCACAGAATGGCTTCTTCTTTTCCATCGGTCACGACCGAGAATGGCTCCGCGATTTTGCCTGTTTGAATTTCAGCATGTTTAACATGTGTCACGGTCACGAATCCTATATTGCGGTCGCGATTTACATGTCACTTTGGAGTTTATCAACTCCTTTCATTTCTTATTGAGAGATTAATTCATTTCTGTAAAATCAACACTTATTTGAAATATTAGTGATGATCAATCTACTTTGTCAAGATCAAAAAAGGTTCTAAACTTAGGATTAATTATCCTAGTCCAACACATGGTGTCCAGTTAAGCCCCAAATTAGTGACAGACTCTAACTGGGTCATAAAAGGTGTTGGATGACAAAGCATGAATGATCACATAATCTTTATAAGTCCTTAAGGAATGCCAGTCAATCTCCACCAAGGATAGGTCCAATGGTTATCAAAATTGGTAATGCAAGACAACCATTTAATCCACTCTGCCTCGGTGGTAGCAAGCCTTAACATGCGACAGTTTAGATGATGTTGTGGGAAATAGCACCTCACATTCATAGTAGCATCCAATAAATCTAGTTTCTCTCATAACCATATATGAGAAAATTTTAAAAAGAGAACAAAATAAAAGAGAAAGCTTATTAGATTGAAAATCCGGAAGGGCGTTTTAAGCAAAAATGAGTGACCAGTTAGATTAAAAAGCTACAAGGGTGGTCTAAGTAAAAGTTAGGAAAATAATAAATAAATAAATAAAATAAGAAGGTTATAAGAGAAAAATTGTACCTAAAGTAATAATGGGCTCTAAAATAAAGAATTGTCAAGATCAAGGGACACCCTGTCTAAACCTACGATGGTCTCACCAAGAAAGGCCAAAACATGTGTTTTTCTTAGGTCAATTTCTTTAATAAGAGTAGGATTTATGGATCTATCTTTCTATTGTCCCTTTGAAGCAAAAACTTTCCCATCAGGACAACTGTTATGATACAAATTTATAGTACTTAGGCATAGCCTTAGGAAGGATAAAGAGCAAGAAAATGAGATGTGAGAATTTTGTCCTCACCAAGGATGTACATGGATATCTCATCATATCACATATCAAATAACTACATTTTTCAAATATATGGGTAATTCAAGGATGTCAAGGTAATCTTACTAGTGTTTGTGATCTGACAGCTAAGAATGGCATCAAATTCTTTTAGTAAGGTAGATCTCAATGTCTCCAAAGTGAAAAGAATGGATAGTGGGATCCTATAAAGTGCAACCTACTCAAAGGAAATCTAAGTTGAGTTAGACATATGAAAGGTAATAGAGGGCTTTGAAACCCGCCTATGGCAAATCAAACCAACTCTGAGGTGGGAGAGACTTTAAAAATGCTTTGGCTATATTAGGAAAGGTAAAAATGGTAGATATAGGGGTGAAAATCGAGGATGGGTTACTAATAAAAGAAAGAGAGGGTAAATGGTGCATGACAACTATATACAATAATACATGGTTGTATAGACTACTTAAGTTGTTCATAGATATAATTATTGGCCTATAGAGACAATTTTATTAGTTTGTATAACCCACTTTTCTTATAAAATTTTAGGTGGAGCTTTCCTTACATTTCAAATGTTTGGATTGCTTTATACCTATTGTTAAAGGCATATATATATATATATATATATATATATATATATATATATATATATATATATATCTGTGTGTGTGTGTGTGTGTGTGTGTGTGTGTGCAAATACATAGAAATGATACAATCATATATTTAGGGTGCAAAATAAGTGTTAGAATCAGAATAAAGCATCTATACTCAAGAAAAGCATCAAAGTTCAATAAAATTGAGGTAGTCGACCTAAGATATCTCATAGAAGCCTAGCTATTCGAATAAGCATCTAAAGAAAAAGGCTTTTAAAATCACCCAAGTAATTAGCCTACAACATTAAAAAATCATCCAACAATACCAATGTGTTCAACAAAATGCGAAGAATAAAGAAAAAGAAAAATCCTAAGAACTAAGGCGGTAGTGAGCATCTCAATCCTCCTCATCGCCTGAAGTGATCTCCTCTTTGTCACCCAAATTGGCAGCATACTCATTTGAGTCTGATCTAGTAGCACCATCTTATTGATTTGGGCCTTCGCCTTCACTAGCCATTATTGCATCTTTCATAGCTCTTAAGTCAAGTGTTGGACCATCTCTTATAAAATAAATGACACTTATGATAACTTGAACCTCATGAGTCTACTGAGTCACGAGGATCTGTAAAAGAGCCATTACATTAACAAAGGAATAATCAAAGGTAAGAAGAAAATAAAAAAAATATATAAGAATGGTACTCACATGAATGGTGTCAATTGGCTCACAAGTATATGTTGATCATGTGATCTCTAATGCCATCATCAAGCTAATAAGGGAGACTACACATGACTGAACTAAGCTGTCAAGGAATTGGTTGAGCTCACCCATCACCACTGACTCTAACATACTAATTCTAAAGGCGTGAGTCCGCTTATATCCTCAGACGATAGGGGTAGGCTCTATAGGCCTCTTTTTAAAATGCACAATTATCCCTTCAACTTCACAATGAAAAACTATCCTAATATGAGCCTCATGTCGCGAGAGCACAGAGATGATTGCCTCTACCATTGAAATCATCCCCCCAAAGGGCCACAACCATCGAAGTCTTATACTCAGCGTCGTATGAACTTTATGACCTGTTGGTGCTCTTTCTCCTTCAAGTCCACCACTCAAAACATGTCTAAGGGCGAACGTAGAGGAATCTATCATGTATCCAACCCCTTACACCATGAGATGACCATTTCCCTAAAGTATCACTATCAGAGTAAGGGTACCACCAATAAGCGCTACCTGTAGGAGCTATCCTCTACCTCAATTACTTTGGGCTACCATGTGGTAGTAGGCCTCGATTAGTCCAACTGCAGCTACAAAAAGAATAAGAAAGTCATGATTCTACCGCTATAAGTATATAACAAAAATTAATGAATAAAGCAAAGGACTAATAGTTAATTTTATTTTGCAAGATGAATTTACTTAATCTAAAGTTATGGTGTTAAGGTAACTACGTGTGACCTCCTTAGATGATTCATATGATGCGAGAAACACCACCTCATTAAACAAAGGGAACAGTCATCCATATTTGGCAGAAGGTTACCACATTTTAGCAATCTCAATTCTACAACCCATGCATGTCAATAACATAACATTAGTTAGTGATGACAAAAAGGTAAATAATTAAGCCAAAGTAAAAGAAATTTCAAACAAGTCAGTTACCACAAGCACACGTTAGGCGTTGCCCATATATGATAACCCTCGACTGCACCAATCGTAGAACTTATATAGATACATAAACATTAGATCCTTAGTCAAAATGGTGAATGAGCCCTAAGTCCTCAAACGTCAATAATAAGTAAATCTCAATTATGTCTGAGGGGTTTATAAATAGAGTTCTTGATAGACTATACAGGAGGAAGCTTTGAGCCACCTGTCAACTAACTCCTATGGGTTATCATTAGTAGCAAAAGAGGTCTCCCCCTTCAAGCTGGAGCATTCAAAAGATATGTTTCCCTTAGTCCAAGACACACCTAAGCAAGCGACAAACATAATCCCTTTACAATATTAGGTAGTACACATTAGCATCCGTAGGAAGAGGGATCCTAGAGTAGTGGATCCAAGTCAGGAAGGTGCTCGAGTGTGATAGTCACATCCCTAATATATTGCATATGAAAGGTATTGATAGTGTTCATCCACAACTCAACGAGCACTTACATCATCACAGAATCGCTCTACAAAGGCTTATTCAAGAGCATTAGAAGGAATGGTAGGAGGCCAGTCTCCTGTAAGTAAGTAACAACACGGGCAGGCAACTCCTTAAACTAGACACCAGCTGGAGTAATAAAACCACCTCCTTTGCTAAAGGAGATGTCACCCTACAAATGGCAAGAGGAAAATTTTAAAATCTATAAAAAAAAATTTAAAAATAAAGGCATAAGTAATTAAAAATTGGAAAAAAATAAAAAACAAGCATGGCAAGAAAAAGGAGAAACCAAATATCGCAAGCAAACATGCAAATTGAGGAATAATGTTATTCAAGCTAGCTAATGCAAAATAGCAAAATAAAAAATCTCAGGTATGCAAAATATGAAATTTCAAAAACAATAATAATAAGATTCTACATTCTTTTTTTCATGTAGATGTGTTTATAAGGTACAAGAAAACCAGAAAGTAAAGAATAATTATTGCTAAGAATGACAAAGAGTAATTTGTGAAATTTTATGGAAAATTATGAAGATTACAAGATTTCTAAAGTGATTACGCACGAGAATTCACAAAATATGGCATAATTCAATTCAAATTCCAGCAAAAATTTATAAAATAAAAAAAAAATTATCTAGTTTCACAAGTATGCATTTCAATTTTTTACAATTATTTCATAAATTAATTTAAGTAAATTTTACATAGGTATCGAGAAATCAACATGGCACATAAAATCAAGGGAACAAACTCGTGGACAACTAATAAATAAATTTCAAAATTTAAAAGGTAAGAGTCTTGTATCTAATTTTAAATTTTTTAAGACTAACCTAGTATTCATATGTAGATGAAAATTTTGAAACAATGCCTAAAGTAAAAGAAAAATAAAATTAAATAAATAAATTTAGTTAACTAAAGAAAATATAAAATAAGACCTACCACGTTAGAAGTCGCCCTGGCTAGATGATTGTATAGGTCATACATAGTTGGAACATTTCGACACGACTTAAAGCCCTTCGGTATGATCTCTAACATGACCCATGTCAAGGGAGAAGTAGAGGTGAAGCCCCAGGCAACCTTCAACTACCCTAGCATGTCATAGATGGTAGCCTCGTACTCAGGGAAGTTAGTAGTATATTAAACATAGGGTCATCAAACTCAACCATGGTAGCTCCCAAAAGCAAAGAAAAAACCCTAAGGCTAAGTCTAAAAAGTTTTTAGTCATTACATAAATGAGAGTGAAGGTTAGTTGCACCCCTTATATAGGAGGGATGGTATGTATGGATAAGCCTTGTTTGTATAAACAACTAATGCCCCTCCATATAGTAAAATTACACTACCGCATTATGTTACGTGAGAATGTTTGTCAAATGGGTTGTATAGACAAGGCCTTTGTCTATATAGACCATTGAAGCTCTACAAAAGAAAAGAAAAGGAAAGGAAGGGAGTTTTATAGTAGAAATTACCAAATTATCCCTTGATCTCTCCAAAGCTCAAAAAAGCAATTCAAGCCTTGAATTTTTTATTAAATCATAATAACCCTCAAAATGCTATAATTCACTCCTAAGGAACGTCAGAAGGATCCTAAAGCAAAATTTGCATTTTGAAAGCTATCCTGACTCAAGTTCTATCCTCAATAAATGCCCAAACAACTTCAAACTCATAATAGCTATTCCAAAAATAAATCTAAGATAGTTAAAAGGGCTATTATGACATAAATTCATCTTTAGAAAACCCTACAGGGCAATTATGATGCTAAATTATCCCAAGGAAGAATTCTTAAACTAAATTTCCCTGCCATAATGGTTGAGGCATTACAAATAGATTCAAAACATTAGTAGCTACAAGAAGGCTACCATAAACATGCAACTCACATTGGTACCTGTTAAAGAGTTGTCAAGATAATCTTAATACCTACTAGAACACTACTAAGGCACTTCATGACCTCAATACCTACTATAAAGCTTTTAAAAATGTACACATCACTAGTACCTACTAGAGAGCTGCTAGAAAAAGCTTACTAAAGAGCTGCTAACACACTTTATAGACTTTAGTACACGTTTAAAGAGCTGTTAAAGAATTGTATCCTTTGGTATCCTTTTCTAATATTTACAATTCAACATTACTTCTTTAAGCCTTATTATAATGATCATTTCTCAAATGTCATCTTCTAATTCCTATAAAGTAGAGGGAAAATTATAAGCATCAAATTTTAAGCCCTATGATACAAGCCAAATGATGAAAGATATTGGGTTTGTTCCCTAAGAATGAAAGAGGGAGTTGTAAAAGAAGAAGAGAAAAGGCGTAAGGAACCCTTAGATCAAACCTAAAACTAAGCCCAAATCGAACCAAGCCTAAGTTACAAATCTGCCTGCCATTTTTTAAATGGTTGTACAACTAACTTCCTTAGCTATACAGTGAAGTACTTGGTTGTATAGCCAAGGTTGAAACCCTAATCAACGGAAGATTTTGGAATTCTGACCTTTGTTAAGCCCTTGGTTGTATAACCAACATAGTGTGTTGTACAACCAATCTCTTGGTTGTACAAAAGAAAAAGTTCCCACGTCTATTTGATATGGCAATTGCATGCTTGAAGATGGACTTTGGAGTTTTTTATTATATGCCAATTCATTATATTATACCAATATGCAACTCTATATACATTACATATATGTTCAAGTGTCTCAAATGCAATGGTGCAAGTGTCATCATCATGCTTATCCAATTCGCATATCTAAATGATCATTTATCCAATTCATATGTTCATGTGGGATTATAAATCATTTATACAATGAATATGTTCATGTGACAATGCTAATGAATGAGGATAGGGATGGTACATTTCTTCCCCTCTTATGAAAAATTTCATCCTCGAAAGGAACACTTTGTCTCCTACCTCATATTCTATTTCTCTTATGTGTTGGTCTACATAATTCTTTTACCTATCTTGTGCTGCTTTAAGTTTGCTCTTGATTACCTTCACCTTATCCACAATGTCTTGCACTAGTCCTGGCCCTTCTAAAACACACATCCCTTTTTCATCCCAATAGATAGGACTTCGATATTTTTTTCCATATAGTGCTTCATATTATGCCATCTGTATAGGGGTGAGCATTCAGTCAGTTCGGTTGGTTCGATTTAGTTTTTTTATCAAATTTTAATAAACCTAATTTTTTATATTTATAACCAAACCGAACTGAAATTTTTTAAAAATTGAATTAACTGAACCAATTAAACCAAAATTTGTGTCTATAAATCGAACCGAACCAATCTTATAAAAATTATGTTCGGTTCAGTTTGTTTCAATTAAATTACATGTATTTTAAATCTGGTTTGATTCAAATTAGTTTGATTTATTTATTACTTCGGTTAATTCATTTTTTTTGATTTTTTTGGTTTTCTATCTAAAAAACCGAACCCAAAACTAAAAATTAAATTTTTTAAAAATTATAACCGAACAAACCAATTTTATCAAAAGATCAAATTGAACCGAACTGAATCAGCTCGGTTCGGTCGATTTTTTTTGGCTCAGTTTCGGTTTTTGCTCAGCCCTACATCTGTATACTACTATGATAATGATTATTATAAGCAAATTCAATCAAGGCAATATATTCATCCATGCACCTTTGAACTCTATCACACAAGCTTAAAACATGTCTTTAAGTGTCTGAATTCTCCTTTCTGATTGTCCATTTGTCCAAGGATGAAAAGTAATGCTTACACATATGCTATATCATGCACACAATATAAGATAATTTGCCATAAAACTATATAAACATTACATATATGTTCAAATGTCCTAAATGTAATGGTGCAAGTGTCATCATCGTGCTTATCTAATTCACATATCTAAATGATCATTTATCCAATGCATATATTCATGTGGGATTGCAAATCATTTATGCATTGAATATGTTCATGTGAGAATGCTAATAAATCAAGATAGGGATGTTATAATCGCTACCGCAAAATGCCAGTCACGACCGTGACTTTAGTCTGACAGGCATTTAATGCAAAATCTGCCTAGCCTACCTTTGAGATTTAGGCATAGTTTGGTAGTAACGTCTCTTTAGTGGTGGTTTTTATCTATAATTGCTCCACCAAACAGACATGAATGCAAGAGAATTTCATTAATTATAGCCAAACTATTGCAAATTTGCTTCACAACTTCTTATTCTTTGATTGTGATTTATTGTTGTTTGGTGTAAGCATTAAAGACCATTATAATTAGGTTGAGAGTTAGCCTTGCTATCAAAACTCTTATAATAGGTTAAAGTGTGAGCCTGTGTAAAAGACTTTAGTGAGGTCTTATGTGGGCTTTGAAACACAAATTATAGGGTTATATGTTAGCAATAAAAACACATTGTACAAGTTTAGTATAAGTTTGAAAACACCATTTTAAGTTAAGTGAAATACCAAATTGTAAAGAATTTAAGAGTGAAAGTAGGGTTTTTTTAACACTCGAACCATTATAAAAACCTTGTGTTCTTTCTCTCTACTCTTTCTTAACTCTCTAAACACCTTACCTTCCCTTTAAATTTTTTAGTTTTCCACCAATTCAACCCCTCTTCTTGGTGAACTAAGGCCAACACAGAGCACAAAGTTTAAGCTTTTTAGAAATGAATACTGGACATTATTCTCTGCTAATAAGCATTATAGTTAAAGCCAATAAGTGTTGAAATACATTCAATAGGCATTAAAAATTACTGTTACATGTTCAATAGGCGTTGATGAAGAACAACGAGTGTTGTCATCCCTAACAGCTAGTTTTCAAAAAAGCTTTCAGACATAATATCAACTATTCTAACAACTAGTTTTGAAGGTTGGCTATATAAAGAGCATTTTTGAGGACTAAAAAGGTTAAGAAAAGGCTAGAAATCATTGTGAACATCTTTATAACTCCTTGTAACTATTTGTGTAAACTTTTTTAGTTGTTGTTTGTCTTTTGCGTAGAGCAAGGTTTGTTTTTATTACTCTTTTTGAGAGTAGGTTTTTTTGAGCACTAATTATGTATTAGCTGCCTAATTTGAGAGGCATAGACGCCACTTGGATCTATCCTTGCTAATGGTTATGAAGGTTGGTATTGTGTCGAGAAAAATACCAAGGGGTAAGTTCTTCCTGAGGCTGTGAAAGGAAAGGTTATCTTTGAGCCTATAAAAGGAAAGACTCTTCCTTATCCTAGAAAAAGGAAGGTTTTGTTCTTGAGCTTGAAAAAAGAATAGAAAGGCCTAAGTAAAAACTTGAGGTGTGGACTAGGCATGTTGCAGAAAAACTATAAAATTCTTGTGTTTTTGTTTTTGTTTGTTTTTATTTACAACCCAATTCACCCCCTCTTGGGTTACCTCATCTGCCACACATTCCAAAATTTTTCTCTATCATTTTTTTATTCTTTTCATTTAACTGCCATAAACATATGGCTATTATTATTATTGCATTGGGGCAATAATTGCATAGTAATATTTCTTCGGTAAGAAATATGCTAACTTCAACATGACCATCAAGATAATAAATGCACAACCATGAATGTAACATCCCTAACCGATGTGTTAGCTTAAGATGCTTCATACTTAGAAGTGTTAGCTTAAGGTACTTAGGGATTTTGAAAATCTCACATAAAAAATTAACAAGAAAGTTTAACAACTATTATAGGTTTGGACCCAACTGCTACAACAACCTAGGTTAATAATTTTTGACCATATGGTATGGTTATTAGGTTAGTTGAACCAAAAATAGACATATATTTTCTTTATCGACTTCTAAGTGGTAAGAATCTCATAGGATTAAATATTTAAATCCCTATAGATTTTGTTATATTAAACTATTTAGTTCTCTATTTTTTAAAATTATACTAATATATCCCTACATTTTACTTCTATTAAACTTTGTTAAATTTTTTTATTGAATTAGTATGAAAAGTTGATATTTCCCTTATTTTAATTTTTATTTTCACTTTTTACTGCTTTTTTTACTCACACATCTTAAAAAATGTAGTTAAATTTAGATATCCATTTACTCAAATAATCAAGAAACATAAATTAGCATAAGATCTGCTAAAAGCCAACAAGCACCTCACCTTCTCTTTCTTGTTCTATTATTTCCCCATCAATCATCATTCTCATAATCTCTCTACTAAAAAAATAAAAACAGTAATCACTCAATCTTATATGTCTAGATCCTACGATCCATTGCTATTTAAGAATAGTTTCAAAGCGTAGAGTTTAAGGGAAATTGAATTGAGAATTTTGTTAATAGTTTCAAAGCGTAGAGTTTGAGGGAAATTGAATTGAGGATGTTGTTATTGGCATTGCTACAATTACAGTGGTTGAGTTGAGTTGATTTGATTTTTCTAAAATTGCAAATTTTATTGAAAATTTTTTGGGTTTGTTTCTTATCTTGATTTAAAGTGAATTTAGGATATGAAGAAGTGCTAGTTTGATTAGATGGCATATGTGAGTGTGATAAAGAACCCATTAGGAGACCTACCTAGGAACTATTTATCTGATTGTCAAGTTATTGATTAGAGATTAGAACCCTAAGGAAACTAAGTTCTTAAAATCCTAATCTTGAAGATGCCACAAAAGTTGATCACTCCATTTGGTAAGTCTAATTTTGTATTATACCAAGAACATAACAAAATGTAAAACTTGCTCAAACTGACTAACATTGACTAAAGATTATGTTAATTCATAATATAAGGCTAGCGCTTATATAAAGCCATACAAAGTGAAGTTTCCTACATATAAAATGTTTAAAATTCATAAACAAAGTTATATCTAAATAAAAAATACATTCTAGACAAGAATCCTTTCTAAATAGGAAAGAAACAACTATAAATTTATTTAACAAATTAAGAAAACATATTGTTCTTGAAATGTAGGACTTCAAAACATAGTCATGCATTGCTGCAATCCTAATTTAGCAAAAAACACTTCCTCGGTGCATAACTGCATCATGAAGCCATGCATTTTTAATTAATTCTACCTGAACTTGGTTCCTTAAACCACAACTGTGCATCTTGGCTATGTGTTTTTATTTACTTTTGTTCATTTAATACATGGTCGTGCATTATGGTCCTGCGTGGCTTTTCTTCCTTCAATTGATCTTTTTTTGACTTGTAAGCTTCTTCTTAAAGTTTTTTCCATGCAATTAAGGTACCAAGTGCTTGGTTCTGGCTTGAAGAAAATCCTCTAATTTCCTATTGTAGCTTTATGATCAATCCTTGCAATGCTTTTTTCATTCTTTGCTCTTTTCCCTAGTCATTAGACCTTTAATCCCTTGTAATGAATTTTGGGCAGGCTTGCTAGCACCTTGATCTCCATCATTCCCTCCCTATTGGAAAAGATTTATCCTCAAATCATATATATCGAATAAAGATAAATTAATAACATTAAAAATAGTACTACCATTACCGTTGTTACTTGGCAAATCAAACTTGTTGGCATTATCATTGATCTTCTCCAAAACTTGAAAAGGTCCATCTTCTCTTAGTTGCAATTTTGATTTCCTTTGCGTAGGAAATCTCTCCTTAACCATATACGCCCAAACCCAATACCTGGGTTCAAAGACTACCTTCATTCGTCTCTTATTAGCTTGCTTGGCTTATTGATTATTCCTTTTTTCAATGTTTACTCATACCTTGGCATGTAAATTCTTTAACAAACCTTTGATAAAAACTTGTTAAACCATGAAAACTTCTTACCTTGTTTGCTTTCCTAGGTGTAGGTCATTCCCTTATCACCTTTACCTTCTTTTCATTAACACTAATACCTTACAAACTATAACATATCCAAAAAACACAACTAATTCCATGCAAAATGTGCACTTCTTAAGATTAACATACAATTGATGTTTCCTTAATTCACTAAACACATCATGCAAATATTTTACATGCTCATCCAAGTTCTTGCTTTAAATCAAAATGTTATCAAAGTAAACTACCACAAATTTTCCTATGAAAGCATGCAAAAAATGGTTCATTAACCTTATGAATGTACTGTGCAGTTAAATCAAATTGTATCACTAACCACTAATACAATCCATATTTAGTTTTTAAGGCAGTTTTCCACTCATCTCCCTCTTTCATGCTAATTTGATAGTAGCCACTTTTCAAATCAATTTTGGAAATTAATCAAGAGCCATGTAATTCATCAAAAATATCACATAACCCATTCTTTACCGTTATTTTGTTAATGGCTCAATAATATGCACACAAGCGCCATGTTTCATCTTTCTTTAAAACTAGAATGATAGGAACAAAATAGGGACTAAAAATCTCCTTTACAAAACCCTTTTGTATTAATTCATCTAATTGCCTTTGGAACTCCTTGATTTCCTTGGGATTAGCTCTATAGGCAGGTCAATTTGGTAAGGTAGATGCTAGTATAAAGTTTATTTGATGCTCATTACCTCTTAAGAGAGGTAATCCTTAGAAAGTCTCTTCAGGAAAATGATCCTCAAAATCATGCAATAAGGACACCACAACACTAGGCAAAGAGGGGTTAAGGTTGTTAGAAGAAAGGTAAATATCCTTGTACATGAGTACAAGTATTTATTATTAAGTAATAAAAAAAACTCTTAACCTCACTTTTGTTTGCAATCAAGATCTTGTTCTCACTTTTCTCTCTTTTTTGCACATTTTTCTTTTCAATTGTTCTCTCTTCCTCACTTTCACTTTTTTCTTTATTTTGCTTATTTTCTTTATTTTCAAATTTTGTCTCTTCCTTACCTTTTTCTCTCTTTCACATATTTTCTTTCTTTTCCTCTTCCTCACTAATTTATTTTCTCTCAATTTCCACTCTTTTTCCATTCTCAATTGATCCTTACAAGTTTGCAATGGCTTAAGAGGAGTTAGTAAAAAAACATTGATTAAGGAATAATGATTTTTATATCCATCATGTGTGACCTTTCTATCAAATTGCCATGGCTAATTAAGCAAAATATGACCTGCATGCATTAGTATAACATCACATAAGACTTCACCCATATGTTTGCTAATGGAAAAAGATACTAAACTTACTAGCTAACCCTCACTTCCCTATAATCATTAAGCCAAGTGAGTTTGTATGGTTTAGGATGCTTTATGGTATGCAATCTAGCTTTTTTACCAATAATGTACTAACAACGTTGGTGCAACTACCCCCATTAATAACCAAAGTCCTTGCCTTTCACATGGCATCTAGTATGGAAAATTTTCTCATGTTGTTACTCATTATCATCCTTATGTTGTGCACTCAATGTTCTCCTTACTACTATCATTTCACCATGAATGAGCCCTTAAATCTCCTCATTCAAACATTCTTCCAGTGGTGGCATTTCATCATCATTTGAGCTAACACTCTCAATATCAGCATTATCTAATAAGATCATGGTACTCTTATTTGGGCATTGAGAAGTAATATGTCAGAATCTTTGGCACCTAAAACATTTCACATCATATGATTTAAAAGGAGTTTTGGTTTTGATTTTACCTTCTGGAGTAGTAATTGGATCTTTTGGCTTTGTCTCCTCATTCGGTTTTATGATGGCTTTATTATCCTTCCAATTAGCCCTCTATGAAGAACTAGATTTGGCTCTTATAGATTTGAGTTACTTTTCCTCTTTAATGGCTTTTTGCAAGAGCTTGTCTATCTCTACTTAGTATTGCAACTTAACAATATCAGTAATTTTTGTATTCAAGCCTTCAATAAATCTTGCCATGGTAGCCTTTTGGTCTTCTTTTATATTAGCTCTTATCATGGCTATCTCTGTCTTCTTATATTAGTCCTTCATAGTCTTGGAACCTTACACCAAACTTTGTAATCTTCTATGTAAATCATGATAGTAATGACTAAGGACAAACCTCTTATGTATTGTCATTTTCATGTCCTCCTATGTCTGAATAAGTCTCTCTCTATGCCTTTACCTACTGACTATAAATTGATCCCATCATATGCTTGCATAGTCAATGAACTTTACAATTGTTGATTTCACCTTCTTCTTCTTAGAGTACTTATGACAATCGAACACATGCTCAACCTTTCATTCCCACTCTAGGTATAACTCCATATCATTCTTTTCTTGAAAGGTAGGAATTTTCATTTTGATGCTATGTAGGCTGTTATCTCTTTTGCAAGTAGCTTCCTTGCCTTTGTTGGATATCGGTTCCTTTCAATCTGAATCATCTTCTTCATTCTCCTTGATCGCATGTCATCTATAAGATTTAGAATTTAATGGGATTGTACATCATCCAACCTCACATTCAGCTTTTGAAATTGTTCCACAATAACTTTCATGAATAATTTTATGTCACCATCTTATGATTCTTTTTCATTAAACATGTTTATAACCTGCAAAATTTTATTAGCAATAAAAGAAAATTGTTCCTTACTCCTTACATGTTTGCACTTGAATAGATGATGATGATCACTCGTGTTTCATACAAATTAGATTTTAAACCTCTAATAAACTCACCACTCTTACCTTTTACCTCTCAAGCTAGCTTTCTTTATGTTCTTAAAAGAATAAAAATAACAAATCTTAAGAAGTAATAAACAATTAATGACAACTACAAAGATCAAAACTTCAAAGACCTAGTTGAGGCAAAGTGGAAAACACAAGAAAAGTTTATTAATATAACCAAGAAAGTAAGAAAACTAAAAAAGAAGCAATAAATGTATGAAAGAAGTAACTAAACACAATGAAATAAGTATACCAAACAACTTGTATAAAGAAACTCATAAAACACAAAACAACTTAATTGCACCCTATTGAAACAAAACCCTTTGTTGGGAATATGAAACTTACAATTTTTCCTTTTCCTTTTCTTTTTTTTTAAAAAATTTGTTTTCCTTTGCCCTTTTTTAACTTTCTTTTTTTTTAATTGCTCTCTTTTTTTTTTTATAAAGAGATCAAACCAACACTTTGAGTTTAAGCGATGTAAACTTAAATATTGACAATTTTGAAACCCAACAATTATAGAGAATTGCAAACTTCAAATATGTATATTAAAACCCAACACCAATAATTTGAAAATCAATGGTGTTCAATTTGACACACAAATACAAGAAAACACATAAAAAAATAGATGTAAGATAAAACTAGAAGAAAAGATTTAGAGAAAAAAAACAATGACGACAATAAAGAGAATAAACAGTAAACAAAGGATACATAACCTGATTTTAGAATCAAGATCTAATACCAACTGATAAAGAACCTGCTAGGAGACCTACCTTACAAACTCTTTATATTGTTGTTAAGCTTGCTTAAGAAAGCTAGAAAATCAAGTTATCGATCAAAGATAGGAACCCCAAGGAAACTAAGTCTTTAAAACCCTAATCTAAAAGATGCAACAAAGGTTAATCACTCCTTTGAATAAGTCTAATTTTGCATTCTACTAAGAACACAAAAAAGTAAAGCATAAAACTTGTTTAAACTCAATAATATTTATTAAAGATTATGTTAATTTGTAATACAAGGATAGAGTTTATATAGAGCCTTATCAAGTGAAGTTTTCTACATAAAAAAGTTTAAAATACCTAAATAAAATACAAAACATATTCTAGATAAGAATCCTTACTAAATAGGAAAGAAACAATTCAAAATTTAGTTAACAAAATAAGAAAATGAGTTGTTCTTGAAAGCATGGCTTTAGGACACGGTCGTGCATTGCTGCAATCTAATTTAATAAAACACTTCTTTGATGCACGACTGTGTCATGAAGTTATGTGTTTCTAATACATTCTACCTAAACTTGGTTCCTTAAAGCATGGTCATGTGTTTTGATTTCCTTTTATCCATTTAAGACATGGCCATGCATTATAGTTGTATGTGGTCGTTCTTCATTCTTTTGACTTGTAGCCTTCTTCTTGAGGTTTTTTCCATGCAATTAAGGTACAAAGGGCCTAGTTTTGGCTTGAAAAAGATCCTTCAATTTTTATTGTAGCTTCATGATGAACCCTTATAGTGTTTCTTTCATTCTTTTAGTCCTTGCCCTAATCATTAGACCTCCAATCACTTGCAATGGATTTTGGAAAGGCTTATTAGCACCTTGATCTCCATCAGATTGGGGTTGTTATTTTAGATTCATTCAGACATTCTAAAATCCATCGCCATGCCATTCGCAATCTGATATCTACCTCACTTTCAAATTTTCAGTAAATAGTCGTTTCAACATCAATTTTTGGGATTTCTTATTTTCTTTCTTCCTCTTTTTCATTGACATTGAATTTGATTATTGGGAGGTCTTGTAAATAAACACATTATCACTTCCTCTATTTTATTCTTGTTCTTTTATTTAATTCTTGGGAATAATTTTAATTTTCTAATTTGATTATTAGGACTTCCTATTGCTCATTCATGTTTTCTTGTTCTTGGTTTGCTCATGGTTGTTCTTAGTGTCTAAGAGATCAATTTATATTGATGAATGTTGTTTTCTTGATCAGTTTATTTTGTGAAATTGATGGAGATTGATTGTTCATGGTTGATCAGTTTGTTTGAGAGATCGATTATTTGAGATTAGTTGTTCATGATTATTTTCATGATTGGTTTATTTTGGTGAAATTGATGGAGATCGATTTTGTGATGATTGTGAATGTTGAGTTTGAAGGTTTTTGGGTTGAAAGCTTAAAGATTTATAGGTTTAAAGTTGTTGGGTTTAGTGGTGGTAATAATGGGTTAGGTAGAGTAATGGTATTTAATTAATTAATTTTGAATTTTTTAATTTGACTAATAGAAAAATTATAAAAAAATAGATAGAAGGACTTCTTAGTATAGCAAAATTAAAATAGGGAGACATCTTAATATAATTTTTAAAAATAAGGGACTAAATAGTATAATAGAGCAAAAACCAAGAGGGTCAGCATATTTAACCCTATCTTATAAATACTCTAATTGAATAAAGATGGAAGGGGTTGGGTTACACAATAAAACATGTTTATGCCCCAATCCTTAAGATTTGTATTTAGTTAGTTATTTATAACATTCTTTTAGTTTCCTTCTCCTCATTCTAGTTTATGGGACTAAGGTACAACTTGCATCATTATTATTATAGTTTAAATCTCAACACATCCTTTTTCTTTCCTCTTTTTTACTTTTTTTTTCTATTTCTTCCTAATAAATAGCCATAAAACCCATATTATGTTGTGTGCATGGTATAACATCATAAATAATGGTGTTTTAGAGCTTATTTAAAAGTATAAGGAGCATATAAAGATTAAGAGATGGATGGAGGAGATGAAAGAGTGAAGAAGAGGGACTAAAATAAGAATATTGAACTTCCAACCAATGGTAATGAGACACCATAATTTTGTCTTATTAGGTTAGGTATACAAATTAAAATTTTCATCTTTTAGGATCATATTGGAGAGCCAAAAACATGAGGAAGTGCAAAAAATAGAAAGAAATAAAGGAAGAAATGAGGAGGAAGAAGAAGAAGAAGAGTGAGTTAGCTTAGAGGAAACTCGAAGCTTTTCTAATATTGGCAAAAGTGGTAAGTGATTTTATCTTCTTCCTACATGAAATTACTGCCTCATAACATGTTAAACATGCATAATTAGGCAGTGTTATGGAGTAATTTGAGGTAGAGCTCATGTATGGACGTTGAATCTCAAAAGAACTAAGAGTTGATTGTGTTGGTTTCATTGTTAGAGCAGATTTTGTACCCATGATTTTATAACGCTAGAAGATGAATTAGTGGAAAGTGTAAAATATGAAATTAGAGCTTTATGCCCCATCTAAATTCATGTAAAACAATTTGCTTAATTTGGTGTGTAAGAGGAGAGATGGCTCCTTCATTAGGGCTGGCTCACAATCAACTAAAATCTCCTCAGTCTAGCAATTGTCATATATTTTGATAACCTTATCTTCTAATTTAGACAAAGTGAAAAACATAAAATTTGTAGGGTCATATCCCCTATAAATACCTATAAATCAGTTTTACTTAATTTTTTGTGTGGAAATAGATATGGCTCATTGATTGTGACTAACCCTGAACCTGTTGAAACCTCATCAGTCTTTTAATTTAGTTTTCTAAGAATTTGATGGCCATAGAATCTGAATTCAATGATTTCAAAAACTTGAAAATTGTATACTTATGTCTAGTCTATATTCTTGTAAAATATTTTTGTCAAATTTATTTTGGTTGATGAGATATTGCCTTTTCATCATGACTAATTGTCAACATGTTGAAAACCTGTTCACCCTGAGATTGGTCATTTTTTTTGGTGACTTTATATATTGAATTAGACAATGAGTAAAACATGAAAAATATGTTTGTTTATGTGTTGTGTAACTTTTGGTAAATCAATTTTGCTATTTGATTTGTACAATTTGAGATATACCCAAGATTGTAAGACCTACTTTGACTGAAATGACATTGAAATAGGATAAAATTAAAAAATTTACCACATTTTCTATATGTCTTATGTTGACTTGAAATTTGAATATATTGTATTATTATATGTCTTTTTTTAAAAAAAAATAGAATCAAGTCATTTGGATAAGTATATCTAAAGTTATTTCTATGAGAGTATAGTAAGGTCAGGCTACTAATAAAGAAAATATGCATAAACACTAGGTCCACTTGCATGGAATATGCCCATATTTGCATACCAAGCATTCAAAATTATTTTGACATACTTATAAGCATGTATGTATCAAATGTTAGGATTCCAACACATTAAAGAAGCCTAAGAGAGAGGACCAAACCTACCATAAAGGTTTGTCACATCAAAAGGTGAGTAAAAGCCATAATTAGATTCTAATGTATGCGTGTAATATTTTTATGATATGGTTGTGTTATATTTCATGTATATGTAATTGAATTGTGATATTTTACATGTGAATACAAGTTAAGTGAGAATTATATGCTCTTAATGATTAATTGGTATACCATTGTGAAAGAACACTTACACATGGAACTAAAAGGATGTTGTAACTAGCATATCAAACACTTGCAAAACACTTGGAAAAGGGAAAAATATGTCGTATTGGCACATGTTAATGATCAAATGATTCACTTATTGTATGTTGGCTAGCAAAATCAAATATCACTTAAATCACAAGAATTCTCGGGAGCAATGTTTGCCTTGTAAGGTCACGACAAAAATCAATCTATTGCATTTACAATTGTAAAGTCAATTCTTATACTTGTAATGTATCCTGATGATATTTGATTATTGGTTATGCCATAAGAATCTGATTATTATTTTTTATTCATTGAGTAGTGACTCACCAAATCACAATTATGTTTTTCAGATACTGACGCATAGGGTTTGGATACTTTGGTGAATAAAGTTTTGCATAAAGACACATGAACCATAGGTCGTTAGTTGAATTCCAACTCTCTCTCTCTCTCTCTCTCTCTCTCTCTCTCTCCTTATGTCATGTACATATATCTAGATAGGAACCAATTTATGATCACTATCCTTGAACATTAGTTAACATATGTGTACATTAAATACATGTTGGATTGTGTATGTATGATGAATCAAAATATAGGCAAATGTGTTTTTGGACATAAATGCCATGATTTGTAAATGAAAATGGTCGTCACTGTGATTTTCTAATTTGTACTGGGAAGACTAAAATCATAGTAGAGAATCCTGTTTTGTGTCTAATGGCTAATCCATATATCCTTCTACCATTGGTGCTCCAAGAAAGATAGTCATTATATTTAACAAACCAATCAAAAGTTGCGGTTGCGATTGAGGTCCTTCTTAGGCACAATAAAGAGCCCTAATCCTTCTATTTGGCAAGCAGAAAACACTCTCTTGGGTCGCAGTCACGATAGGAGCTTCGGCCTTGCGAATTTTGATATTTCAACAGTTGCCTTGGACACTTAAGTTGTTATGATTACATATTCAGTTCCCTCTTTTAAGCTACAAAATTTGTGATCACGACTCTAGACACAAACACCATCATAAATCTCTTTATGTGTCATTTAAGTCTCCCTCGGCTAGATCACTGTTGTGATTTCCTTAGCGAATTCATCTAGCCTAAGTCCATCCATCCTTATTGCAAGGTCGCAATCGCGATTTAAAGGATCCTGACCATGAATTTGGATTTTTTACTCAAAGCTAGAGATTTAGACTTCCATCCAACTTCCAATGAAAACCTAACTTAAAAACTACAAAAACAACACTTAAAATAAGACAGTTGTACCTATCAAACTTCATTATCAAGATAAAAAAAGGTCTTTGACTTAAGTTTGACCAACCTAGTCCAACAATCTTCCCTTTTTTATTTTGAAACATAGATTGATTTTATTTAAGGAAAATGAATTGCATAAGTGTGAAGTTGAGATGGTCAATGATTTTACATAGAACAACTTGTTGATAAAAAAAAGTTTGTCAAAGATTTGTAAGTTTGAATTGGATTGCTCTTATTGTTCCCCCTCAACTTATACTTCCCTTATGATATATCATGCACATTCTTTTACCATTATTTCTCACCCCCCCCCCCCTCCCCTTTTGGCAAGATCAAAAAGATAGTAAAGTTTAATCATTGAAGTAAAGGTGCATAGGTGTGAAATGTATGAAACATAAATTGAGATAGAATAATCACATATGAGGGATAAGTATATAAAGAAGTATAGAGCAATCACACGAAATGATAAGCAATAATGGTAGAATATTTATTAACAACCATGGGATCACAACTTACATATAAACAAAGAAGCAAAAGAAATAAAAGAAAACACTAGAAGGCTAAGAACATAAGCTAGAATGTTAAAGAACTATCATCATTTTCAGAGTCATAAATTTCTTCATTTGTTCCTCCACTTTGAGCTTTATCACCTTCCTCAACCTCTTGATCATCCTCTTCTTCAAGGGTGTCCTCTTAATCATTAAAATCAAGGAGTGGTAAGGAGTAGCACCCACCTTTTCTTGAAGATCCATTAAATCACTCTAGAGGTGGGAGAGTATAAGAAATCTTCTCTTAATCATCCTAATCACATTGTCTAGCTTTTTATTGATTAAGAAGAGAGAAATTACAAAAGATTTGGTTTTGCACTTAGGTTAGGGAGATGGAATGGACTGAGCACCCTCTTCAATGACTAGCCTCTTCCTTTTTTAGGCTTGAGAAGTTTCTAGCTTCTTAGCCCCAAATGAACCTAAGGTGTATGTGTAAGAATCATGGTGTATGATGTGTAAGAATCATGGTGTATGGCCTTGGCATTGATAAGCTAGGGCAAGTCTAGAAAGTTATAGGATGGCAAGTATTTTTTAGTGAGGAATTTTTTATTTTCCTTATTGAGTGCACCCACATAATGATATATAGCAGTTACATGAAAGGGTAGAAGAAATTAGCTTTTTAGCTTAGTACTCATGTGAATCAATTGATCTATAAGGTATCAATCGATTTGGATAGGTTTATTTTTGGTTAAGCAGAAGAGAAAGGCTTGGTCTTTTTAAGAGACCTTCTCGTTACCATCACCTTTTGCATTGATAGAGAAGGTGATGATACGATGAAAAAACCAGTTAGAAAGGGTTCGACTAGGAAGGTTTTTGGGTCATGTTTAGTCTCAATAGAAATTTTCAACCAAAACTTAGAGTAGATGATATCGAGTATTAAGATGATAAATAGAATGTCATCCCCCATTTGAAGTTTGAAGAGATTGGAGAGTTGTTCAAAGATAATAGAAAATGGATCCCTAAAAACATTCAATATCAACATATATTGACCTGCTCTCGATTTTGCTCTTCGACTCAAGGTTATAGTACACATGAATTCCCACATTATTTCTTCATAGCTGGGACCGTCTCGAAAGATGAATTTGTTCCAACCTAAATTAGAGAGGTAGACATGGATTTTATTCATGATTCTAAGGGATTCAAAGAGAAATATTAAGGGAATCTTATTTAGTTCAATGATTTTAGAAGAAGTGGCTTTGTAATGGTCCTTTTCTTCTTTGGTAATCCCTTTCATCATGTGAAGGGAAGAAAGACCAGATGGTTGGGCTATTGTCTTCCCTTTTTCTGCTTTAAAGGCTTTCTTAAGGGCCATTGAAGTTGAGAGAGGATATGAAGAAGGTTTAAGGTGCAAGAATCAAGAGAGATGGAGTAATTTTGCTAATGTGAGTTAGAACACAATTACAAGGGTTTAAATAGGCCAACAAAAAGTGTAAAAATGGTAACAAATGGTCAAAATGAATTTAACGAGGGGGTGCCATCGGTTGGCAATCAAATCAGTTAATATTTGGCAGTTACTCAAATTTGCAATTGTGAACTACAAGTCACGCCTCTAATTACAAAATATCTCAATAATGAAAAAAATTCGTTGAAAATCGATGGGGTCAATGGTCAAAACTTTTAAATTTCGAAGAAATTCGCAATGGAGATTGAAAATAACGATCACAAAATAATGGGTGACACGCAATCGTGAAACAAAAAGTAGCGACCGTAAATTACAAGGCAAGAAAAGTAAACATGAAAAGATAAGATTTGGTCATCTAAATTGTGATCAACTTATTATATTAATGCTTAATTCATGCAAATTGGCGTAAAGAAGCACAATTACATAAAGAATTAAGACATTCATCACATATAACAAATATCATTCAAGAATAATACACATACAATTAGCATTCTAAAAGATCTAATTTTCACTTCAGGGAGCTTCCATCAAGCATTCTCTACTCTCTCTTAAAGAAATTCATCCTTTCTTCATTGAGAAGTTTAGTGAAAATATCCACAAGTTGATGATTAGTGTCTATAAATTCCAACACTACACCATTTTGGATATGATCTATAAGAAAATGATGCCTAATGTTTATATGTTTGCTCTTATAGTGTTGGATAGGATTCTTTGAAAGATTTATTGAACTAGTGTTGTCACATTTGATGGGAATATGATCAACGACGTTGCCATAATCCTTTAATTATTGTTTCATTCAAAGAACTTAGGTACATCAACAACTCATAGCCATATATTCTGCTTCAGCAGTGGATAAGGCAATTGAAACTTGATTCTAGCTAAACCATGACATTGAGCATTCCTATATGAATTGGCAAGTTCCAAAAATGCTTTTTCTATCTAGAAGACTATCGGTATAATTCGCATCTGAATAGTCTATAAGGCTAAATGATGAATTTCTAGGATACCACAAAACTAAATGCAATATGCCCTGTAAATATTTAAAAATCCTTCTAACTACATTAAAATGTGATTCTTTAGGGCAAGATTAAAATATGGCACACATGCATACACTAAACATGATATCGGGTCTAAAAGTAGTAAGATAGAATAAAGAACCAATCATACCTCAATATCTTTTCTCATCAATGGACTTACCTAATTCATCCTTATCTAGTTTAATGGTAGCACTCATTGGTGTCTTTGCAACTTTGCTTCCTTTCATGCCAAATTTCTTAAGTATATCCTTTGAGTACTTGGCGTAGTTGATGAAAATCCCTTCTTTGATTTGCTTGATTTATAGGCCAAGAAAGAATTTGAGCTTTCCTATCATGCTCCTCTCAAATTTCCTAGTCATACACTTAATAAAATCCTTACAAAGAGATTCATTAGTAGCACAAAATGTGATATCATCAACATATATTTGCACAATGAGTGCATTATGATTATGCCTTTTGATAAACAAGGTGATGTCAACCTTTCCCTTTTCAAAATCATTTTGCAAAAGAAATGAACTAAGTCTTTCATACCAAGCTCTTGGAGCTTGTTTCAATCCATACAAGGTTCTATTCAACTTAAAAACATGATTTGGAGAGATATGAGATTCAAAACCAAGAGGTTGTTTAACATAAACTTCCTCCTTAATGATGCCATTTAAAAATGTATTGTTTAACATCCATTTGGAAAAGTTTGAAATTCATGTGACATGCATATGCTAAAAGAATCCTAATGTCCTCTAATCTTGTAATGAGGGTATAGGTTTCATCATAATCAATGTTTTCCTCTTGGTTGTATCTCTTAGCAACTAGTCTAGCCTTGTTTCTTGTGCTGAAACCTTGCTTATCTAACTTATTTCGAAACACCCACTTGCATCCAACAATAGTGTGTTCCTTAAGCCTAGGAACTTGTTCCCATACATTATTTCTCTCAAATTGGCTGAGTTGCTCTTGCATAGCAATTACTCAACTTTCATCATCAAATGCCTTATCAATAGAATTTGGCTCAAATTGAGAGACAAATGCAAAATTATTATCTAAAGAGTTTACTTGGGATCTAGTACTTACACTCTTGGAGGTATCATTGATGATTAGGTCATTTTTGGTGATGTTTGGAGAAACTCCAATACTTAGAAAGATTTTGATTTGAGGTTTCCACTTGTTAATGTTGAGGTTTTTCTTCTCTTATTGACTTGCCTTCATCATGGTCTTTATCTACCTCTTTTGTGGTTGACTCTAACTCCAATTTTTCAAAGTGACCTATAAGATTATCAACAAGAGAACATTTCCCAATATCAAGTTTACTAGATTCATCAAACATAATATTCATAGACTATTCAATAACCATAGTACTCTTATTGAAAACCCTATAGGCTTTGCTATAGTGGATTATCCTAGGAAGATTCCTTTATTTGTTTTTGAATCAAATTTTTCAAGATTATCTTTGGTATTTAAGATATAGCACTTGCATCTAAACACTTTTAGGTATGACAACTTAGGGTTTCTACCATTCCAAAGCTCATAAGAGGTTTTATTAAGAATAGATCTTTTGAAAACATGATTTATAATATAACATGAAGTATTGAAAGCTTCAACCCAAAAGTAATTAGGCAATGAATGTCATTAAGCATAGTTCTAGCCATCTCTACTAGTGTTCTATTTTTCCTCTCTACAACAACATTTTGTTATGTATTCTAGGAGTTGAGAAGTTATGAAAAATCTCATTCTCTAAGCAATACGATTCAGAAATCATTTTTTATGGACACTTCTTATGGAAGAAATTAATCAACCCTTCTCATTTTGAACTCTTTCTGCAAAACTTTTGAAAGCATTAAAAGAGTCATGCTTATGAGCTAGAAAGGACACCTAAATAAACTTAGAGTAATCATCCACTAGGATAAGTGCATAATATTTTTCACTTAAACTGTCACTCCTAGTAGGTCCCATTAAGTCCATATGGATAAGTTAAAGAGGTTTAGATGTACTTACAACATTCTTTGCTTTGAAAGAGGATTGATGTTGTTTTCTCATTTAAAATGGTCCACATGTCTTATCTTTAAATAACTTTAGCTTGGGAAGACCTTTCACTAGCTTTCCTGTTGATAAACTTTGTAGGAGCTCCATGCTAGCATGTCTAGGCCTTTTATGTCAAAGCCAAGCTTCATTGCTAAGTGACACAAGACATTTGAAAGATTGGTTAGCAAAATTGTCTAAGTAAATAGTATTGTCATTCTTTTCACCCTTAAAGATTACATTTTTATCCACCAAAGTGGTAACTCGACATCTTTTAAGGTCAAAGGTGACTTTATTATCCTTATCACATAATTGACTTACACTAAGCAAATTATGTTGTAAACCATCTACCGTAAAACATCATTAATGAGAGAACAAACATTCTTACCAATAGTGCCAATGCTAATGACCTTACCCTTGGCATTGTTTTCAAAAGTGACATTGCCACCTTTCTTCTCTTTTGAGGCCATTAATGGTTTCTTATTGCTCGTCATGTGCTTTGAGCATCCACTATCCACATGTGAATCATTCACCTCAATGATGGCTGCTAAACAATCCTACACAACATAACTAATCATTTTTGTTTCGTACCTAAGGATACTTGGGTTCAAGGGGGTTAGACCTAGACTGATCCTCCAATTTGAGGTAAGCCTTCATAATATAACAAGGAATGTTAATGTGACCAAACTTCATGCAATAATGATATTGAAGTTTAGACATGTCAGTCTTCCTCCTATATGGCTTTGGTATGAATAGGGGTATTTTTCATACCATAATGATGTGACTATGAGCATGAGCATGAATGGTTAGGTGTATAAGTGAATTTTTTATGTGTGTTGGGGTGAGCATGTTTCTTGGTGTAAATATATGTTGATTAGCCTTCTTTGGCATTGGCTTTGAGCCTTGATGTGCCTTACCTTTGCCCTTAGGCAATAGTGGTTTAGTGTTTTGAGCATTTTTTCTTCCAACTACCTCAATACTAGATGTTTGAGGGGTTGAAGCTCTAATAAAGGTCATGATTAAAGATGTAGATGATGAGGCTCTATTGAAGCCTAGACCATATCTAACAAAAGGAGGCCTTTGGGATAAGTGTATCCAAAGCTTTATTCCCCTTGTGAAACTTAAAGATGAAATTTCTAAGTTCTATAACTTTACCCTTTAAAGAATCATTTCTAAGTTCTATAACTTCACTCTTTAAAGAATCATTCTCTTTTTTAAGGAGTTTAAGGAAGAAGATGATTTAGAAAGACTCTCAACAGATTTCTTGAGTTATTCATTAGAAGTCCTTAATTAACTTATAAGATTGTTCAAGGATTTAAATTCATCCTCTAGTTTAGAGCATTTTTTCTTATAAGATTTCATTTGTGACTTGTATTTGTTACATTTCAAAGTGAGAGCTTCTAAAAGCTCATTATTTGCATCATCTAATTTATCATATTCTTCATAAAAATGGGGTAAAGAGTTTACCTCACTTAAAGAATCATTTTGTGCCATGAAGTACAATTTGCAACTTCCTTTTGTTTATCCTCTTCATTTGAGTTATTGTCTCAAGTTGCTTTGAAGCACTTCCTCTTCTTCTTGTCCTTTTTCTTTTTCTTCCTTAATTTGGCATAATCATACTTGATGTGGCCTTGTTTGCCACATTCAAATCATGAAACCTCACCCATTCTTTCCTTGAGTTTTGGAGTTGCATTCTTAAAGTTCTTTCTCTTTTTTCTTCTCTTTATCAGCTCCTTTATTTTTCTTGAAAGCATAGTCAGCTCCTATTCTTCTTTATCACTATCTTCCTTACTAGAAACAACCTCTGGTTCCTTTTCTTTTGATGAAGATTTGAGAGTCAAGGTCTTCTTTTTTTATTTGTCTAATTTGCCTCCTTGTCCTCTCATCTTCTTCATTTCTTCATCTTTCTTCAAGGCTAGCTCATGAGTCTGAGCTTGCCTATGAGAACATCAGTTTACACCTTTCCAATCTCTAGATTTGTTTATTGGATGCTACAAACCCTAGCATCAAATTTCTCAAGAGGTAAGGAATTAAGAATTTTTTAGTTTACCTTATGATTAGTGAGAATCCTTCCAAATTTCTTTATGTTTGTGACAATCGAAAGGATCCTATTCGCCATATTTGTGATGCTTTCATTAACTTTTATCATAATCACTCCCATTTGGTCACACACATCTCTAGCCTGCTGGATTCACCAATGTAGTGCCTTCATGGTAGTTTTCCAAGGCCTTTCATATCCCATGAGCTGTGAAGCAATGTTGGACTCTTCCTTTTTCTTCTCTTGATAGAGAACTAAAAAGCATTGTCATAACTCTCTTATTCCTTCCATTAGATCTCCTATGAGCTTCAACCCAATCTTTTATTGGGATCAACTCTTCACTTCCATCCATCACCTTAGTAGGTGGCTTCCACTCTTTTGCTACGATGTCCCAAAGATCCACCACATCACTATCCAAGTATATTTTCATCTTATACTTCTAATGAGTATGGTCGGATCCATCAAAATATGGCTTGAGATGGGTGTGGATTCCTTCTGATGCTATGATCTTTTCTCATGCAATTAAGCCTTTTAAATGAGACGAAGCTCTAATACCACTTATTGGCCCTAGTGCACCAAGAAGGGGGGTTGAATTGTCTTAGCTTATTACACATGTAGTTCAATTTTATCTCCCCTTTTTTTTTTATGTTCCCTCTTTGTATATTCAGTCAATTATCTCTCCCCCTTTGTCAAGATCAAAAAGAGAGGAATAGGACGGAATAAGAGAGAGAACGGGGAATATGAGAGGGAATTTGCCAATTGCACAAACTCAAATTAGAATAGCAACCATAAGTAATTTTGTATAATTGATCACAATATGTCACATAAGAAAATAAATGGATGAAACATAAATTCCATGGAAATTTTTATAAAAAAAATATAAATGCCAAATAATTCAAACATTTATAAATGTTTGAACACACAAACTAGGTCTAGAAATTTAAGAATTTTAATATGGCCCTAGTATAAAGTATATGATTTTGATTTGAACATTTGAAATGTAGAAAACCTTAAATGCAAAATGAATTGATTCAACTCAATATACAATCAATCAAATCAAATCAAAACATGTCAACACATAGATATATCAAGTAATAAAACTCCCCTTAAAACTATGCATAAATATATTAAATTAAAAACATAAGGGATAAAGGATACATTATAAATTTAATATCAATGCCTTAATACCAAATAACCATTTGAAACTTTATCCATTTTTCATTAGCAATCTCCAGTCACCTTCATATGTTCCATAATGATAATTTAGTGAATGAGTCTTCATCCTACAATATCAAACACTTTGCTTTAGTACCCAAACATACTTAGGTCCTTAGGGGTTAGTCTTAGAAGGGTCCTCCAATTTGAGATCTTCCTTCCTAATGTGGCAAAATGCATTGATGTGTCCATACTTCATGTAATAATGGCATTGGAGTTTAGACTTATGTGTCTTTCTCCTATGCACAACCTTAGTATGAGTAGGGGGCCTTCTCAATCTTAGGTGGTGAGAATGTATACAAGTGCATGAGTGATTAGGAGTAAAAGATAATTTTTTGTGTTGGTGTGTTTGAGCATGCCTCTTGTTATAAATGTAAGCATAATTTACTCTTTGAGCCTTGGCCTTTGAGCCTTAGCTCTTAAGCCTTAAGGGGCCTTTCCTTTGCCCTTAAGTATAGGTGGCTTAGTTATAGGAGCACCTTTCTTCTCCATAACCTCAATACTTGAAGTTTAAAGTATTAATGCTCTAAGGAATGTAGTGAGTGAAGATGTAGATGAAGAGGCTTTATTGAAGCCTAAACCATGCCTAACTAAAGGAGGTCTTTATGATATAATAAGTGTATCCAAGGCTTCCTTTCCCTTATAAAACTTAGAAATAGAATTTCTAAGCTCAATGACCTCATCCTTTAAGGAGTCATTTTCTTTTCTCAAGGAAGTTAGGGATGAAGATGAATTTGAAAGACTCTCAATATATTTTTTCAGTTCTTCATTTGAAATCCTTAATTCACTTACAAGATTATTCAAGGATTTAAATTCATCCTCTAACTTAGAACATTTTTTCTTGTAAGTTTTCATTTATGACTTATATTTGTCATATTTCAAAGTAAGAGCTTCTAAAAGCTTATTATCTATATCATCAAATGCATCATAGCCATCTTAAGCCATAAAACAAAGGTTTGCTACTTCATCTTCTTCTTCATCACTTGAATCATCATCCTAAATAGACTTAAAGCTCTTCTTTTCCTTGTGATGATATGAAGATGACTTTTTTTGGATTCTTCTTTCTCTTCTCCTTTTCATCAACTCCTTGGTCCTTCTTGATGTTTTGGCAAGCTCTTTTTCTTCTTTATCACTTTCATTTAAGTCACTTGAGCTTGAATAATCTTTTTGCGCTTTGAAGGCCAGAGCTTTCTTCTCCTATTTGTGTCTTTGTCTTTTTAGCTTCTTCATCTCTTCATCTTTCTTGAGACCCATCTTATGAGTGAGAAGCTTACCAATTAGGGCATCGGTTGACACTTTCCTAATCTTTAGATTGGACTCTTAGATGTTGCATACTCTTGCACTAAATTTATATAATGGAAGAGTTTTAAGGATTTTAGTATTTACCTTATAGTTGGTAAGAATCCTTCTAAACTTTTTCATGTTTGTGACAATATATAAAAGTCTATTTGTCATTTCGGTGATGTTTTCATGGTTTTTCATCATGCAAAACTGCCACTCTGCCACATTCATCTCCTACCTGCTTGATTTCATAAGAGTTTCCCCTTCATGATAGTTTTCTAGTGCTTTCCATATGGCATATGCAATTTGGTAATGTTGGATTCTTCCAATTTCTTCTTTTGACATGGAGCTTAGGAGAATAGTCATTGCCTTCTTGTTCTTCCCATTTGCCTTTCTTTGTGCTTCACTCTATTCTTCTCTTGTAATTGCCACCTTTACTCCTTCAATCATCTTTGTTGGAGGCTTTCATTCTTTAAGTATATAATCCCATAAGTTGATGAGATCGATGTCAAGATAGATCTCCATTTTATGCTTTCAAAGAACATAATCATTGCCATCAAAATGAGGACTATCCTTCTTGTGTCATTGATCTTTTCTCACCTAATTAAGGCTTGAATTGAGACTTGGCTCTAATACCAATTATTGGCCCTAGTGCACCAAGAAGGGGAGGTTGAATTGATGGTAAATTTAAACTTTTGATTTTGAAGGAAGCTCATAAATATGAAAGATTAGAGAAAGAGAAGGAAAAGAATGAACACAAGAGTTTATAATGGTTTGGGTATTAACCAACCCTACATCTACTTTACAATTCACCAATTAGGTGTTTCACTCAATCGCTAATGTTTTACAAGCTCACACTCAACTTAGTGTTTAGGCTCATACCAAAAATTATAAGTATTTTCCTAAAGCTCACACTCAACCTAGTGTTTAGACTCACACTCAACCTATACAAGAGTTTTACAACTAGGCAAACTCTCAAACCTAAACAATAGTTTTCTAGTCAAGGGCTCACTCTCAAACCCTACACAAGGTGTTTAAAGCTCACACCAAACTATGTATAAAGAAATAAGGAATTAAAGTAGAGAATTAACTTTGCCATAGTTTTGGCACTACCAATAATTCTTCTCTTGCATTAACATCAGTTTGGTGAAGTATTTATAGCCTACATTCATCAAAGAGACATTACTCTAAAACTATCAACAAATCTCCAAGATGTACTAAGTAGATTTAGCATTAAATGCTTGTCAGGTGGAAGTCACGGTCGCTACTTCTATTTTACGGTCGTGATTTTTCAATTTCCATTGTGGAGCCAAAAATTGCGGCAAGAACCCTATCTTGTGTCTAATGACTAGTCCACGTGTCAGTTATCCATTGGTTGTCTAGGAAAATATAGTTGTGTTCTAACCGCTATCAAAAGTGGCGGTCGTGAGATCACTATGTCTTGGGTTCGATTGAGACCGCAAATTCCTCTATAATTCAAATAAGGCTCCTTCAACTCAGTCGCGGCTGCAAATTTCCCTGCGAATTCCTCTGGCATAACTTCATCCATTCTTATAACAGTGTCGCGGTCACGACTTAGCGAATATCGACCGCGAATTTGGATGTTCTTCTAAAAGATGGAGATTTTGACTTCTATTGAAGATAACTCTTATAAACTGTAAAAACACTTAAAATTGACATTAGAACATTTTAATCTATATTATCAAGATCAAAATAGAGTCTTGACTTAGGTTTGATTAACCTAATCTAACATCCTTCAATGTCTATTGAGAAGGGCCAATGCCCATTAAGAGTTGTGGAAACTTTAGCTCAAACTTAGACACCTTTTCTACGCCTGTCGCTAATCCAGATCAACATCTGTTGTGAAACTTCAACGCCCGTGGTGAGGTCTAACACAACTCAACCTAGAGTACTTCTCCAATGCCTATCACAAAGGGACAACACCCGTTGCGAGGTCCATAAGACTTTGGAAAAGGAGCAACATCTAATCAATGTCCATTGCTCATCCTTCAATGCTCGTTGAATGGTCGAACGCCCATTGAACTTGCATTATACCCATGGAACATGTTCTAGTCTTGGGTCACATGTTCTCCAAACATTCTCCCCTAACATTCACAACAATCTCCCATTTTAACATTTGTCGAGTCTATTCAAATCATCAAAAAAACTACAGTACAAACATTAGAACTTCTCTTGATTTTGTTGTAGTTTTGTTATTCTTCAAAACAATAAATGTGTTATCTTTCAAATACATCATTCAAAGTAGAGAAGTGAGTCCAATGCCTCAGAGTTACATATTCTCCAAACATTTTTCCTCTAGCATTCACAACAAAAAAAAAAAAAAAAGCAACAAAAAAAGGTGGTAAAGTATAGATATTTCCATTGACCTTTGAATAAAATTTTGTTGATAAATAAGTTTTAAATAGAGATTTCAATGTGGTCCTAGATGTATAATATCTCAAATGACAGTTGAACAAATTTTTTTATTAAATAAGTTATAAATAGAAATATTATAATAATAATAATAACAATAATAATAATAGAAATAAGTGAGTAAAAAAAATATAATGGAATTTTGCATAATAATTTATTTATATCATATAATAATTATTTATTAGAAGATAATAATTAATAAATATAGTAAAATAAAATATATGTACATAGAATTAAGAGATTAGATATGTTAATAAAATCATAAATATAGTATAATATTGACAGAAGAGTGTAATATTTAGAATGTAAGTATTAATATAAAGTAATAAAAATATATTTTTTATTTTATATTGTGAACATGCAAAATAATATCTTTAATATCTAATTTTTGGTTGTTTGTCTTTATTTCTTATTCAAAGTATTAAGTTTTTTCTTTGAATGAATACATACATATACATATATATATTAATTAGATTTTTTATTTAATTCAATACTATTGATTGAGTGCAAGTTATATGTTTTCAAAAAATCATAAATAAAATGTATGTAAAATTATAAATAGAAATTTACCTTAGTTTTTTAAATATGAAATATTTATACTTTCGTATTTATTTTCCTCCCATGTGTGTATTTGCACAAAATTAAAGCAATTTAAATTTTAGTTGTTTGAATTTAAAGCATTAAATTACTAAAATTAAAGATTTATGACAGTATTGAAAAATATTAAAATTCATGTATTTTTTCTGTAATTAATTAGACCTTATCTATAGTGTAATAAATTAAATTTTCAATTGATTTTTTATATTGTTATTTGTTTTTTTAATATTGGATTACAATGTTTGGATTTTCAATAGAAGTTATTTTTAAATATTATTTGACAGTCTTTTAAGTGAAAGAAATATATTATAATATTTTTATATTATATAATTTATTCAAAATATAACTTTTCAAAGTACAAATGTGTCATGAATTTTTTACTTTTAATGAAATTAAATTTGTTTTTAAATCGTAGAATTGAAAATTTTAATTTCAATCAAAATAAAATTTATCAAAAATAAACGTGAAAATTAAATTAAATAGGTAATATATGATCTATACTTAACATGATGTAGATTTATGCTTTATCAGATGTTTTTCTGCTTTTGGGCATTTGATGATGGTGGCCTAAAGATTAATATCAAACCAATCCTAAAGCAAAATTCATATTGACGATGTAAAGTACAAGCGCATAATAAAAAAAAATGTAACCTCTTTCTACTTTGTTGTTAATTTCTCTCCAATTCAATTGCTGAGTCAAAATAAGAAAAATATTTTGTTTACTACATCAAAATATTTAAAAATATAAAGCAATTAAAATTTAAATTTAAGATTTAAGATTCTTATATTATATTTAAGGCTCTAATTGAAATAAATCATTCGAAAAAATAAAATTTTAATTTTATTAATAGAATTTATTTATTTTAAGAATAAAATTTAAAAATTAGAATAAATATTAAATTAACAGAATCATTAGTCAAGTTTTTTAATACTATCATTAAACTATTTTTTAAAATAAAAATTAACTTTATTATTTTAAAATAAAATTATGTTTTTAGTTTAATAAAGCAATTTAATTTTTAATTGGATAAATGGTTGGATATGAATTAAATAAAGTTATGTGTGTATGGATACCTAAAGGTAATAAAAAAATTTTACACCTATTTACCCACCCATACACATCCTTTAAAAATGGGATATGCATAATAAATGAATCAGTTATATTTTTAATGAGTATTAAATGAGTAACTCAATTAACCAAATTAACATATCAGTGGATATGGTTTAGGTAAGACTATCAATTTCACATTAACTTTTAACATCTTTTATATGGTTTTATAAATTAGAAATAAATATATACATCACTAAAAATAAATATTATATCATTATTTATATCAATAATGTAAAATTTTATTATTTTAATAATAAAATTATTGAATAAAAATGAAGACAAAATTTTATAGTGATGTGGTGGTTATTACTTTTCTTAAAATTTATTTATTTTTGAAATTCTATATATATAATTTAAATTTGATTTTAAACTAAAATCGTCTCTCATAATTTATTTAAGAAAATATATCTAATAATAATATAAAATTTTTAATAATTTGATAAATATTTTTCTTCACAATAAAAAAAATAAATAATAAATGAAGATACTTCGATCATATTATAAAGAATTATGAAATGACTCATATTATAAATTATAATTTTTTCCCTTGTTTGTTTGTTTTTTTTTTTTACCCAAGTTAAATAGCTGATACTCACCCGCATTGAATCTTAGTAAAACATCATTCTATCCATGTTCGCAAAAAAAAAAAATTTCTCTAATATTAAACTTTATATCTTTTATTTCTTCATAAAATCAAATATGACTTTTTTGTTATTTTCTTTTAATTATATGTAATATCCAATTTAACTATAAAGTCATAGTTTTTTTTTATTCATTCAAATATTCCCTTTATCTATGTTTTTATATACAATATTAATATAAATATAATTACTAAAAAGTAATTTGTTCAACTTTAAGATGAGGTAAAAAAAACAAATAAAAAAAATGAGATCCATATACTCGAAGAATTGAACTTTTATTAAAATATTAAAAATTTAGTAAATAAATGCATCATGTAAAACATATATTTCAACAAAATAATTTCTGTGTTTTTTATTATTTAGTTGCAATACTGAAAAATAATTAAAATTATTATTTTTATTTTTAGAGTGCATTATAAATATTATTTTCAATCTATATCAATATAAAATTTCCATATTATAAATAACAATTCCTCAGTCAATAGCTAGTAATTGTCTGCCTTGTAAACTTGCTCCACGTATAAGATAACAATTAAAGGATCATTTCCAACTAAAGATTTTTCTAATAAATTATTTCATCTTCATTTCTAAAAAATTATATTTAATAATTTTAGTCATTTTTGTAATAAAATAAATATTTTATTTTTATACTAAAAATTAAATTTAAATTATAACTAAATTAAAATAAATATTTTAATTTGGTTAAAATACTTAGTTTCATGCTATTTAAATTTTTATTAGGTAAATGAGTGAGTATGTGTTAAATAGGTTAAAGTGGGTATCACATAAATATTAAATGGGTCATAATGAATAAAAGGGTCATTTATCACCCTACCCATTTTGGCTCTATTCATATGCACTCCAACTCACTTATTTACCACTTTTATAGATACTCATATAAATATTAAATAGGTCATAAACAGGTAAAAAAGTTATTTATCACTCTATCCATACTCACCCTAACTCACGCATTTGCCACCTTTAACCGAAAGTCGTAATCGACGCGGATCACACAGGGTATCATTAACGTAATTAGAATTTATTTTTAGGGGTCTCACTTGGTAATTGACGATGGTCGCAAGAGAAGAGAAAAAGAAGGAGATGGTTGGGGAAGGGAGGATAAATGCGGGTAAGGCGTTTTGTAAGGTTCAAAATCTGACTTTAGGAAATTATGGTGCTATATTTTTATATATATAATTATGAATTTTAATGATTTAATGTTGATGAAACATATTTTTAATATGTTTAACAAGATTATTTAATATTTTATAAAGAAATGATTTTATGTTAAAGAGATTATTATTTTAATTAAAGTTATTTTATTTATTATGAATTAAGTTTAATGAATTGTTTTATATTTAAGAAGTCAAATTCAAATGATCATATGATAATATTTAATATTTTTAAGATAAGTACATATACATAAAATATATATAACAATTAAAAGATTTAAAGTAATAGAAAAGATTTAAAGTAATAGAATTAGTTAGTTAAGTATCAATTTTATTGAGATTTAAGAAAATTATAAAAATTATTTTAAGTCCAACTTCACAATTCCCTAACAGTCTCCCAAAAATTTTGTGCCAATTAGTCTCAATAAGATAAAAACTAAAAGTTCATATATTTAAAATATAAATATACACATATGAGAGTAAGTAATGCCTATTGAGATATCTCCATGAGATATCTCCATGCCAATTGCTAAGCCATCAACCATCATTGATTTAATGCAAATGGGTGGTTGTTAAACAAAATACACTTTTCAACAGTTGTTGGCTGTAACGAAATATCTATTGGGACTACCTGTTAGAGAGAACTTGACTCAAGGCTCCTCCCTTGACTTTTTCAAAGGCTTAAATCACTTTTTCTTCAATGGTCATTGAATAAAAATAATTGTCTTTACTTTTCAATTTTAATGCTTGTTAAAGAAGAATTAATGTCTGTTGTTGATTCTTAGAAAGTATAAACTTGATGCATTATTTTTCAAGGTCTACACAAGTCCTTCAACGATTGTTGGATGGTTTGCAATGCCCGTTGGCAGCATCTTCAATGTCTGTTGAGATATGAATGTCCCTTGTTGAGGGGTCTAGTGCTCAAAGCTCAAACTTAAGCATTTAACCAACGATTGTTGGTGAACTTCTAATGCACCTTGGATGTGCTCAGTGCCTCTTAAGAAATTGAGTGTGTCTCGTTAGGGGGTCCAGAGACATTAGCTTAATTTAGAGAGCTTTTTCAATGCTTGTTGAGACAAACTAACGCCCATTTCGGATTCTAAATAGTTTTGCTCAAACTAAGGCATTTTGTTCAATACCTATTGTGAAAGTATAATGTTTGTTGTGAGGGTAAGATCAATACCCATTGCGACAAATGCAATGCCTGTTGCGAAAAATACAACGTTCATTGCAAAGTTCAATGTGTATAGTCATATCAGAGCAATTGTCTAATGCTTGTCTAGAATATGGACGACACCCGTTGAAAGGTCCAAAAAATTATACTTATGTTGAAGTGTTTTTTTAACATCTGTTGTGATATCTTCAATACCAAACAATTGCACCGTAATGTGACTCTTCTTACTATTAGTTCCTAATCTTATAACTTTAGGACATCCATTCACGTGCTAAAAGATTTTGGAAGCCCATATTTGACAACATTAAATTGATCAGAAAAAATATATAAAAGTATAAAAAAAAATATGAATATTTCTATACTTAAAAAATTAAAATTAGCATTGTTAGATGTCGTCACACGATTAATTAAGTAGAAAAAATTACTTATATTTGATATGAATAAATATTTGTTGTCGCTTCATTTATTTATCATTTGAATTAAAAAAAATTATTAACTATTTTGGTATATCATTTTTATCTCATATATTTGTTAAGCTATTTAGACTTTAGTTGGATTAAACAACCAAACACAATTAATATATAATTAATTATAATCTCAAATTTAATTTTTGACAAGTATTTGTTATCTATCAAATAATTATATTGAGAATATAATATTTTTACCAGTGATAATATAATATCTTTTTATTCTATCATATGATAAGTAATTAATAATTAAATTATTAATTGTTAATTAAAACTATAAAATTTAATAATATAAAATTTTTTTTAAAATACAAATAATTTAAAAAGTTTAATAATATAGAAAATTATCCACCTAAAGATAATTCAAAAAAATCAAAAATTTTTATGTACTCTTTAGACTTTTAACAATAATAAGCATTTAATTTCTTAAATAATAAAGAAAAATAGAAAAAATTAAAAAGCCAATACAAAATAAAATTATAAATTTTCTTATTTTTCTATCAAAATAATTATATTATTAATAAAATTATTATACTGATTTAATTATAATTTAATTTTTAATATTTTATCTGCATGAAAATATCTAATTATATAATATCTCTTATAAAATAATAATATATTATAAATAATAATAAATTTGAATTATTATTTATATATCATTTTTAATTATTCACTTAATAATTTAATTATTTGATAAAAATTCATATTAAATTTATTATTATAATTTATTAAAATAAATATATTTAATTATACTGCATACTGTGTAAATCGACATCAAATTTTATATATAATTTTTATCTTATACCTTTATTATGCCATTTAGATTTTGGTTGAATTAAACTACCAAACAAGAACTTTTAATAAGATAGGATTAGTCCTATGATCCTAAGGAATATTCTCACAAGATCTTTATCTCTATCCACGGAAAACTATAATATTCTAACGAGACCTTTATCTCTATCCACAGAAAACTATGTATTTGAAAATCTATTTTTCTCGCTTATGTTGAAATTTTTATGTGGGCTAATATTAATTATGAGTTTATTTTAATTATTTATAAAACAGACTGAATAATATAGTTTATTGATTAGGGGTAAGCCCAATTAAAAAGTGATCAATTGAATTATGAGTTTGTGACGCCTTTTGTGGGCCGATCTGAAAGACGGTTAGTGTAGGTCTATTTTAACATAGACATGTGATGGGTGGACCTGTTAAAATTTATTATAAATAGGCTAAGTCTCCTTTTTTGCCTTCATAACGAAAAACTCTAGTTGTTACGCCCATTGTAGCCGTTTTTAAGAAGGTCAAGGAGAGAAAGATCTAACTTTCTTTTTCAACCCTTCTGACATATTATTCAAGTGTTTAATTTCAGCGGCTGTAATCATGGCTCAAAATAATTTGAGATTCATCGCGGAAATAAGTATGCTATTTTTTTCTGCTTAATTGTTAAAGTTGGTGTTCTAAATTTATGTACTAAATCCTGAATTAAAATTATTTCATGTGGTATCAGAGCGTGGAATTGTACATGATTTAGAACCCTAGACATTTTGTATTGTTAATAAAAAATTTATTATTTTGATAATTGATGTTTCTTTATCGATTTATTATATATTTGTTTATCCCTACCGTAACAAGCAATTCGCTTAGTTTGGACAATTCGTGAGACAAATAAAGCATCATAGGTCGCGGGTTATAACCCGTGTTCCCATTTTCTGGCATATTTTTTTATTCCTCTCCTTCCTTCTCTTCTTCTTTCTTTTCTTCTACGACTCAAGGGCTACAACAAGAAGAAAAGTTTTTTTTTTTTAGTCCCAAAACCTAGCTGCTTAAATCGGCCCTTTTCCCATAATCGGCTTCTGTTGCCAACAAGTAAGCACACATCCTTGGCCAAACAGAAGCCTCAATTTCGTCCTCTCGTTTCTGTTTCGATTTCACTGCCAAGAGTCGACGGCCATAGTTTCGATTTAGCCATTTAGTTTTTGTTTTGGATGATTTGGTTATTGTTATGGGTTTGCCGATCTTTGAACTACGCAAACATATTGGATGGGCTGGAAAGCAACGATGATGAATTTGTTGTGTTTTGCTCTTGATCTTGATTTGTTGTGATTGTTTATTCTATGTTGTTTGGTTGTTGATGATGGTTAATTTGTTCAGTGGCACTTTCGTCGATTCTTAGATCTGTGATGTGCAAAATGGAAATCGACCTTTCCTCTCCGATCTTATTTCTATGAGATTTGTGTTTCTGTAACCAAAAAAAAAAAAAAAAGGAGAGAATAGGAGGGTGTCATGGGTCTCGAACCCACGACCCCAAGTCTCGATGCCTAAGCTTAGCCGACCAAGCTAAAGTGATTTCCTTGTTATTTTCTTATACGGATGAATATTTAGATAATCACGCTATTATTCATGTTCATCATAGTTTATTTTAATTTTGTTTCAATAATTATTAATATATATACATATATTTATATTTAGGTGATATATATATATATATATATATACACACACACACACACACACACACACACACAGAGTTAATTTTCAGTTTATTATTTAGTGATATTAATTTTTTGTGATAAAATTAAATAAATAAACAATAAATATTTGTTTTGCACATATATGAGAAAATAATCATGTGCTTAAAATTGAGGTATGTCGTGTTTGGTACCTTGTGTATAATTTTGAAATATATATATATATATATATATATTTGTGTTTAGTATGTATTTTAATTGGGCTGTTTTAAATCTCTAATTGAAAATAATTTTAAGGATTGATGTGGGTGTTACAGCCAAAGTGGGACATCCATTGAAATTCGTAGATTTGTTTTTAATTTCTGCGAAGAGATAATTTCGAATTAATGTATCTAATAACCTGCCAAAGGGGGTTATCAGATGCATTAATTTTGGGAGTACTTGTTGAAATGAAGAGAAAATTTCAAATTAATGTATATAATAATATGCCCAAATGGGGTTATTAGATGCATTGATTTTGGGAGAACTTGTTGAGATGAAGCTATTTATGCTTAGAGGTGCATTAGTCTAGAGAGTTTGTCTGCCCAAAGGGGACAGATTTCTCGAAACTAGTGTGATCTCATTTGTGTGCTTCATAACTAGAAATTCTATTGCATGTGCATGTTCTGCCCAAAGAGGAATATGTAGTGATGCTAGAATTTTCTAAATTGTGTAAATCATAAATTTGATTTTGTATATGGCCCAATTATAATACATGCTTTTGTTTTGTCACAAACAGTCTCATTTAGTCTCAACAATAGTACTGCGACTGTAGAATTCTTGACTAGCACCAACTTTAAGAGGTGGAAAGATGACATTTTATTTGTCCTGGGAGTGAGTGAAATTGATTATGCCCTTTATGAAGACGAGCCTGCTAAACCCACTCGTGAGAGTAATGTTGATGAAAAAGAACTGCATGCCAAATGAGAGTGATCAAATTGTCTCAGTCTAATGGTCATGAGGAAAACTATTCCTGAATATCTTAGGAGTAGTTTGCCCACTGATGTTACTGCCAAAGCTTTTCTTGCTGCCGTAGAAGATAGATATTTTGTATCTGATGAGGCTGAGGCTGGGACCCTAATGAGTCAGTTAACCGATATGAGATATAACCATAGTTGGAATGTGAGAGATTACATTCTAAATATGGTTCACCTCCAAACCACACTTAAGGGTCTTAAACTTGAGATTTCTGATGAATTTATTGTTCACCAAGCTTTAAACACTTTGCCTCCTGAATTCAACCAGATTAAGACTGTTTATAACACTCAAAACACTACCTGGACCATTAATGACCTTATAACTAAATGTGATACTGAAGAAAAGAAAATCAGGAAAGAAAAAGGTGAAGTTGCTATGCTATTGACACATCCTAGGGCTGACCCTAAAAAGGATAAAGGTAAGTTTAAACCTAATTATTAT